>JAVSBV010145820.1:0-30055 GCA_033117975.1 Parotocinclus spilosoma | reverse complement strand
CTCTAATAACTTGTATGCTCACCCCATGCCTCACAAGCGCTTACAACATTTCAGCAGCTAATAAATTTCAGCTGTAATATTATGTTTGGTAGTCTTGTGTCTAAAACTCTTCCAGACATAGCTGCTCTAAATCTGCTAGATCACTTGCCCAAACTTTGGCCTTCCTTTATTCTCTAATAACTCATTCAAAAAATCTTGCACTGACCGGTTCAAAAGGTAGCATAAAGCTCGGATCAAGACCTGTATGCTCACTTTTGGCTCCTTTAAATAGTAATTATACATTTTAATTTCTTGTATTTTATCTATTTTTATCTCTTGTGAGCGAGACACGGTAACATTTTCATAACGTTTGTGCTTTGGAGGAAATAAATTTGTGAACCCACATTCATTTCCCAGAGCTCAACACGTAATAATTAAATCGACCCATTATAAAATGGCGAGTACCTGTCTATAATGCACCTTAATTTGAGCCAAATGAATGAAAAGAAAGGTTAGAGATTGATCAAGTATGGGACTGGCTGTTGAAATTTTAAGCTGTTTTTAGCTACCAAAAAACCTTAAAATAGCCATTTTCTATAAAATGCTAACTAGCATCAGTTTTCTAGCTTGACAAATTCAGCAGTTTTCTTTTAAAAGATCATTTAGCACATCACAGTGCAGTAGACGTATCGTACAACATATGTTGCTGTTAGAATATCATGAAGATATCAGTATATTAATCATAAGTCGGGCAGCATGGTGGTCCTTTCTGTGTGGAGCCTGCATATCCTCCCAGCGTCTCCGTGGGTTTACTCCGCGTACTCTTTGTGGATTAAGAAGAAGATAATGAATGAATGAACAATCATTAATCTTAGTGTATTCTTGTTGGGGCAGCATGGTGGTGCTTGTCATTAGCACTGATCTCCAGTTTAATTCCCAGTTTAGTAATACAGCGTATATGCATAGCCTTGGGACTGTGGTAGCCTGGCGTTAAGGTACTGGTTTAAATCCCACCTCTGCCAAGCTATCACAGTTGGGTCCTTTAACCACCATTGCTTGAATTGGAAATCTGTATAAGCTGTAAGTCGCTCTGGATAAAAGAGTCTGCAAAAATGCCGTAAATGAAAATGAAAAATGTGCATGCACATTGGGCGCCCCATGAGTTGGATTAGGCGATTATGATAATGAATGAATGAATAACTAAATAAACATAACCACTACAGATAATCTATATGAGCTACCTAAAACATGCTGTGTGATTCCACTGACAACAGCAGATAAATTGGCGTCCTTCAGAAAGAAAAACATCCTGCTACTGTATTCCACACACCGAATAACTGTGTGTTAACAGACCTGGTGCTGGGTGTTATCATGGTCTTACTGCCAAAGTAAACACACTCCCTAAGGTGCCGACAGCTATGCAGAGATTATGAAACGGTGTTAAAGAGCGAGGGCTTGTTTCTATCATCAGAGCCATACAGAGGGTGTATTAGAGAGATTACATGAGAATAAAAGTGTGACAAAAAGGACTCAGTGGAACAATTCACAAGTGAGAATATGTTTGCATTACAGCATCCCTTGCCAGGGTTGTGCCTGTGGTTATATTTTTACGTACTGATAGATCTAGGTGCCCTGCATGGATTTCTGCTTTGTTTCCAGTGTTCCCATGATAGGTTCTGACCTCACAGTGATGCTGGCCAAGACAAACGTTTACTAAAGATAAATTAGTGAAAGAATGATAGGATTGGCAAACACAAACTTTATTTAAGCCCATTAAAGCCTTTGGTATTACACGGGATATAGCTAATTTAGATAAAGGAGGGAGGGAAATATATACTTCCCAGTTTATTAAGGAGAAATACCTGGTAATTGATTGCCTATTTATTAACTTATCATTTGTCATGAACTATCCCAGCTATTGTGGGTTAATGGCCTTACTCAAGAACCCAACACTGGCAGCTCGGCAGAGGATGGATTTGCAACCAGGACCTGCTGGTTTAGAGCAAGACTACCAAAATCAGGATCATGCTCAACAGTTTGCAGATCATCAGAATCAGCCTTGTAACTGATCTACTATAATGTAGAAGTTTTAAAAACTCCAATTTGCCAAAATGGAAATAGGACCTAGGTGTGGTGGCGAGTCATTCTTAACAAATCAATGATACTGACATGGTAGTGTGAGGTTCTGGCTTGATGGCATCATGGGTAATACATTTTAAACACACTAACTAAAGCATTTGCCAAAACCAGTACACCTGCTCAGGCCTGCAATTTCCAAACCAATGGAGCCATGTGGCCCAAAACTACATGATTCTGATGAAATGCTTGAAGATTGTTAACACAATTACAATTTATACGGGGCAACAAGTTACCATAGGTTGCTCAGCACCCCTAAAACTCTGGTCCTAGAATTGTGTAGGCCCTTGTGTACACCTACAAATGACACCTATATTCTATATGAGCCACCATTAAAATAATGAACGTATTATGTTTGGTACAGTATATTGATATGTATTTGTATAAAAACCCTGTCTCAAATGGTGCACTACACCCTGTACTTGTATCAGTGCTTTCACACCAGAGGAACTTTTTCATAGCTCTTAGAACTGTGCCCCTCACTTGTGTGTACACACCACAGGAATTGAAAACAATGCTAATTCTTAGCTGTGTATAAAATCCCTTTAGCTCCTGCTGTACGCCAAGTTTTCTTTTTGAGTGTATAGGAACCCTGAATGAGGTAAGAGTATGGGAACTTGTCCAGATGTAGTGACGCGAGGGAATAGTGATTTGTGTTGACCCAAGTGCCACTTTTAAATATACTTATACACCTGTAGCTGTATAACAGTGCTTCAATTATAACAGGATTTAGAGTCGTCTAAGCAAAATTGGCATGGCTTATCTCACTAAAGCATCATAAATTGCTCCTAATGTCAGCGAAAAGGCCCTGGAACAAATTTAACAGGTGGTACCGTAGCTTCTACCAAATTTGTCTCTAGAACTGTTAGATGTGAACGTGGCTGTTGTGTTGCAGATCTACAGCAAATCTGAAAAATAATCAGACAAGCAGCACAAATGTGCAATAAATGTAATACTACAATAACCTTGTAGCTCCAGTGTAAACGTTAGAGTAATATCAAGCAAAACCACAGTTAGGGTAAGAGACATATAATGAACACTGTTTTTCTATTGAATGTGGTTAAACATGCCACTCCACTGGGTAAATGATTATTTATGGGTTTGACAATTGCAGTTAACTACTCAAATAAATCTTAAGCTGTCATTAGTTTTTGAGGTTTGTTTGGTGAAACCTGCTAAAATCTCTATAACACTGTCTTTGAAATGCTTTCATTATTTAAGAAAATGTGATTTTTCCATTCATTTGTGCCTGACTCCGTGGTATATCCTGCCAGTTGTGAATAAGAGCTTATAGTAGTAATATTTTGCAATCCACTGGGATCCATGTGGATTTTATTATCGTTTAAATGTGAATAAGCAGGGTTCATTGGATTAGGTAAACTGGCATACAAAGCATATGTAATATAAACCATCAATAAAAGTAATCTGCTATAAATGTCATCTATTTCTCTCTCTCTCTCTCTCTCTCTCTCTCATCAGTATAGCCTCTTACATTATGCAATAAATAATACAGACATTGTATTATTCTATTAAGGCCAGAACCATTATAAATACCAGGTGGTATTTAATACATGTGTAATAGAATACCGAGCAGCAGCCTTATTTCCCAGTGATTGTGGTTGCCTGAATATGAAATGCATGTAATTCGGAGACAGATGACACCATTTTTAGATGGACAACTCTACTCGTGTATGAACATAGTCCGTAAACCACAGTAAAAGGTCCTACTGGGATGGGATTAGCAGACTATTCTTTACCAGTGTTTTTTTCCACTCCAGCCATCAGTGCCAATATTTCTTCTCAAGCAGCAATGCCTCTTTCATTTGGAAGCATTTTTGGTGTATTTAGTTAAATATATTTGTGTATCTAGAGTATATTTCGCTAGCTGATGGAGGATTTGCAATATAAGAGTCCCACAAACGCAAATATTTATTCAGTGCATTGTTCATTCTGTCCTCAAAGAAAGCACATTAAAAGGTCCCAATCAAAACAACGCTGTCCCACAGGCTCATTAGGATGATAATGCTAAAAACAACAAGACTATCATTCTTATTCCTCAGTTCAATTTAAAGTATTAAATTACTGAAAAGGCATTAAGAATAAAAAATGAACGATTCACATTTAAATGGTACTGCTGAGGCCGCCCTGACAAAACTATAGGTATGGATATATGTGGTTCGATTTGATTCTCTTTATTCGAACCACCAAGACATATTGTTTTAATTCTGTCCAAATTAATAAAACTGTCTCTGTCTGTGCCTAATTTGTGCTAGGGAACAAGATCCGGTACCTCTCATATTTGGAGCCCATGCAGTACAGACCTTATTTATGTGGATCCAGCACATTTGTCTGTATTACATCAAAATAAGGAATATTTTAAAAAACGAATTTTAAAGCCTATAACTATTATTAAACTATACCTTTATACGTTTTAGTGAAACCCCCTATGCAAAAACCTAAATAGCTAATTTTCTTTTGATGGGAACTGCAGTCCTCATGGAATCAGATCATCAGTCATGTTTGACTAGTACAGAGTGCTAGTAAACAGCAAGGTTTGGAAATCTAAAAAAAAAAAAAAATAAAAAAAAAAGAAACCCCAACCCCAAAAAAAAAACAAAGTGATTGCATCTGACAACACTTTGTGTTGTAATATAAATAACAAAAAAAGGTTAAGTGCTTAAGATTTGCCGCCCTGCCACCCAGCCATTCACAGGCTTAGGAGGCATTCATTTGCTTTTATTTACATTCAGCATTATGATTCCCTATTTATAGTGAATGTGGTTTGTTATTGTTGTGCAGGTTACCTGAATTATCAAAGTGAAAATAAAAATCGTTACAACATGGCTTTTTTTCTCAGGAAGGTTCGTTTCTTAAATAGGTTTTTTAGCCAAGGGCTTTAATGACTAATATGCATTGCTATTTTCTGAGGAAAGGTTACAAACATTTAATTCTGTGTAAATTTACAATGTCATTTAATGCAAAAAACGTAAACACAAATACTGTCAAACGGTTCAGTGCCTGAAACCTTTACTGTAGTATTTAATGTAGTAATTAATTAATTATATAATATATTAACCTACTGATATTGATTACATGGTAATGCTGGCACACCAGGTGTATCAAAACCCTCCATGACTTTGACTTGGAATGTGTCTTCATTTAAATGTTATTTATAATTTTTTCCAGACACTCAAACATTGCACTCTTAACTTCAAGATGTTGTTTGTGGACTTATTTTTATAGATTATATTTTTGCACCTTCTAAAGACATCTAGCCCTGTATGATTGCATCTGATTGTATTTCTTCACAACAGAGGCCATTGTTCCTAAAATTTGCCTGAAACCCACTTGTATTATTTTATAGCCACTGGGCAATTCTTGCTAAAAGCTGTGAAACTCGCTTAGTGATTATGAATGACAGAATGATCAAATGTGACAAATTATCAGAGCACTCCCGAGGGGAAATCAGATATGTTCTGGTTCCAGACCAGCTGTAGCAAAAACCCTTTAAACCACACATGGCACAGATTCTGTCTCCCCAGTGTTTGATGTCCCAGCACTGCAAGTCTAAACAGGTACTCCCTGGCCTTGATTCAAATAATGAACTCGGTGGACAACAAATGAACTTTCTTTTAAAAATATGACTCACCAAACCTCAAAATGGTTGAACATGCTCTTGCAATTCCTGAGAGCAATGCACGTGTAAAGAACAATCTCTGGAGCGATGAAAAGCTGAAGACATGAAAGCAATGAACGCACAATTGTCTTTGTAAGTACGAGCAATTTTAGATAAAATTATTTTCTTTTTTTCATGCTTAAGCCTGCTTCTTCCTGCAAAATAAAGTGCATGCATACGTGTGTACTGGACAGTTGCAGGGCTGGGTAGTGGCTACTGTTGCAGCACTGAGGGCCAATTCGCCTGACCAGTCTCTCCTTCCTCAGATACAGCCAAATATGGCCTTCATGTAACACCCAGGCCAGTCGGAAACCACAGCTAGGACTATGACCTGGGTTCCCTGCAGTGTTAGGATAGTAAGTTAGGCCATTGCCCTAGCCAAGCAGCCTAAGAAAAAGTTGTAGTTACAAGCAAATGGGTTGTAGTCTGAAAGCTAACATGATAATGAATAAAGCGGAATCCCTGAGTAGAAAACAAAAGCTTCCTCCCGCCTATATAGTTTAAAAAGCTACCTGGTGCTCATATAAGCATTGCAAATTGTTTGCTATCTAGCTATATATTTACTCTGTTTATCAACTAATTAAGATCAGCTGCTGAACAATGGATAATAATAATAATTACGTATTAACAACTACAACATAGGACCTTCAGCAGCGAGCTTCAGCCATTAGCGCTGGAAAACTACCACTGTTTAAAGTTGATTAGCAGGATAAGAAAAAACAAGCTAACAATCATGGACCAGAAGCAAAAACCAGATCAGGCAAAAAGTCAGAAAACAACAGGAAGAGGAAATTGACCAGATCATGCAGGGGATATTTATACTCTATGTAATGAGAAACAGGAGCTCCTAATCACTGTGAGGCAAAAGGATCAAGGATGATGTGTGAAAGCCTTTTAGTACACAGTCCGTCACCTAAAGATTGTTTAGTACTACAATTACAATTAGCTCAACAGATTAAAAGTACAGAGCGATATTATAAACTGACTAAATATTTAATCAAAGACAATAGATTTCTAAGAGGAAGTTTAGAAATGGCAAAGCTCAAGGGTGTTGCTCTGGCCTACAAATTCCCCAGATCTCAGTCCAATGAAGGATCTGTGAAATGTCCTGGAACAGTATTAAATGTGATTCAGAACAATTACTTCATTACTTATTTTATGCATTTACCATTAAATAAACTAGCATACTGCTTTTTTTGTATACTTGTATATGTTTTGTCTGCAACCTTTTTTAATAAATTAGGCCAGACATAGGACCTGGCACTGCGACGCTGACCTTAGTGTCTAAATTCTAATACTCACACTCATCTTGATTACGCTTTGTGTGCGTTTGTTACATTACAGTCCTGCAGCACCAAGGAATAGAAATTTCACACCTTGAGCAATAACAGCTACCTTGGGAAGCAGAACTGTTAAGTGAAAGGCCATATTAAATCAGCTGAACAGTATTTGTTGGCACCTTTGAGTTGTTGTCCCAAATGCCAGTGTTTGCATTAGATATAGAATTTAATCTTACAAAATAGGTTCTTAAAATAACATGAACGATGCAGGGTGGGGGGGGGGGGTGTCAGATATTAATCTGACATGGCTGCAAAAGTTATTTAGATGTCAAGAATGAACTTTTGCAACTGCAAAAAGCTTTTACTCAGCAAAAATGTATCTACAGTGCACAGTTTATCCTGCCAGGGTTCATATTGGTTCTTTAGACTAAACTAAATTCTATACAATTTTTAGATTTGCCTTTAAAGTTTAACAGGATTTGCACTTTAGAAATGTATTATCCCCAGAGGTGTAACTCCACTTATAGAGAGGGTTTTCAGTTTCTTTAGTACCCCTCTTTTCCCCCTCACCTATCTATTGATGACCTACTGTAGGGCTAAGAATCAGTGTAACTTTAAATTAATGTCTCTCTCTTTAATACATCATTTCTTTTTCTTAGCCACACAATCGTTCACTAGTTATTTTTATTTATCAGTGCAAGTGTTTAAGTAATTTCCCCCTTATCCTTATTAAATGCATCATTTTAATTATAAAATACATAAAGGCCAATAAATATTTTTTTATTATAAAACAATAAGGGCCACTTTTTTGTAGAGACACCAATTAACACGCATGTCTTTGGACTGTGGGAGAAAACCAGGATACCTGAAGTAAGGACATGCAGACTCGGAACCTTTTAACTAAAATAATGACTTTTTTTTATCTATAAGGTACTTTGAATGGTGCAACATAAATAAATTCGCCTTCGTTCTTTGCCTAATAATAATAAAAATGCTGCACCTGTAATGGTGAAGCAGGACGAGCATTACATGTATAAATATGCAGCTCATATGTGTTGTTTAATGACAGGAAGAACACGTTTCCTGGATATGACTTTATAGTGAGCATGTTACGTCTCAGATGGTTCATTGAAAATCCAGACAAGATGAACTGAAGATTTCCTGTACAACATGACTGTTCAGATCATTGAGATGTTTAAGAGTGAAAGCAGATGCACATGGTGTAGAGTTTATGGTTAATGCTGCGATTCAGACAATCTCTACGGAGTAATCAGTCATGTCCTGTTATTCAACGCTGAGTTACTGAAGTTTCATAACTATGCTCTGAAACAATAAACACAGTAAGCCACTTCTTAGAACCACAGTCAAGCGCTCAGTGATCTCATCATTATGGTTGTGGGAAGGTTAGCGCTTTTGTTTTCTCATTCCAGAGCTGCCAGATTATTCTGTTTCATTGTTATTATGTGATTATGAGGATTAATAGATGTAGGTGCATATGAACATCCGTTGGTATTAAAAGGTTACAAAATAAACTGCTCACCAATTTTTTTGTGTGATTGTATTGAGCAGTATAGTAAAAAAGAGAGGGTAGCAGACCTGAAAAATGCACACAGGAGTTTCTGTGATTGGAGAAATAATATTGATTGGTATGACTGAGAAAATATAAATTGTTAATATTTCAAGGGCAAGGTCATATGGAATGGTTTTATAAAATGTAAATGTCTTTTTTATGTAAATAAAAAAGGTTTTGATATTATAAAAAAGGGATTTATATTTGAAGACTGTAATAAAAGTGCCCATATTACCAGGGGGACAATTTATAGACACCAACTGGGCCGGGAACCTACCCTAACCTAACCTAACCTGCACTGACCTAAAATGGTAATATTAAAAGTCTTAAAGACTTAAGTTTTGTCAAATGTAATTACTTATAATTTAAGAACCAAGCTAAACACGGATTGCTTTAAGACTGCACTGGATGCCAGACTACCCTTTAGTTTCCCAAAATTGCAGTAATAAATGATTTAATTACTCTTGGTGGAATTTAATATTTTAACCATTCTAATGATCAGATATTTCCCTGCACTAATGCCTTCATGTTCATTAAACTCAAACCCTCATTGTGAAGAGCACAGGTGCAAAATTTGCACAGAAGCTCCAGAGCTAAAAGGCACACTTTGAGGAATGAATGTCTCTGGGAGACTATGGAGCAAACATGCATGTGTTAAAGAAAAAATGCATGAGTCATTTTGAGCAATGCTCAGACACTCCAGTAAACGATTTAACCATTTTAGGCACTAGCTCTTGAAGAGCTGAAGGTTCTAAAATTATGACAAATTAGTGCTGTCAAGCCATTTCCACCTGCTGACAACCATATGGATACTGGGACTGTGGTAGGTGGGAACTGTTTAGATACTGGAATAGTGACCAGAGGGTTCAGCGTATTAACATATTTCCACCTTTAAATGGGTCTCCAGAATCGTCCTTCTTTTATGACAAACTATTTGTCTCCAAATATTTGGTAAACATCATACATGCCAATGTTACATGTGCTCGTATTTGAAAAATGAGCTCCTAACCCTTTAATGTAGTCAGTATACAAAAACAGCAACCAACAAAATATCACAATGTCTCACATATTTATGTGTTTATATGTTAGCTGTGAATCAATGAACATAACTTGGCAGAAATAGCTAACAAGTTCCTTTTTCTTACCTGTTTTTTGCACCTTTTTCCAATGTGTGCTTATTCTGTTTTTAGATTGAATCATATCCAGGTCAATAAAAGAAATTAGTCTTTAAAAACTCCTTTGTTGCCATCAGTAATATAAAATGTGATGATATGGCCAGTGCATGGGATGCTTATTCTAGATAGACATATATAACTATAAATCACTACATGCTGCTTGCAATGAACACTGGTTTGACCTCACTTTAATAAATGACTGCTTCTTGTCTTTGACTAGGTAGTCATTGCCAAAATCAGAATTATGTAAATAGAGCATTCAAAGCTGCATTGTCTAAAAACAGGGTTCGTATATCTATGCAGACAGTCTCAACTGAGCAAGCTCAGGGTGACAGTGGCATGGAAAACCATCCTAAATGTGAGGAGCAAGAAACTTCCTTGAGCCTAGATTGTGTATATGCATTACGACCTGACTGCACTCTAGCGAGCCTGCTTTTCGTGCTTTCTTTTTTGACTGTACATACAATGTTCCTCAAGTTTTTCTACCAGAACCACATCTCTGTTATACATCTGGTCATCTGTAAATGCTGAGAAATGTCAAAACTGTAAACACTGACAGGGAACACAATACCCACTGAATGCACTTCCAACATGAACACTATATAACTGTTTTTTGTAGTGGGCGCACAAAGTCTAAATAGTGACAAGGACACATTTAATGTCTATGCCCATCTATGCCCCATTTAACTAGGGTGGTACTGGTAACTGTCTGTAGTTTGACATGTTTTACCCATGTGGGTTCTCTCCATGTATTCTGGTTTCCTTCCACATTTACAAAAACATCCCAGTGAATGGATTGTGGTTTCCTGAGGTGGACCAATGCTCTGTCCTGTCCACTATGCATTCCTGTCTTGTTCTCACTGGTTCCTGAATCAGCTCCAGACCAACTTCAGCCCCAATCAGGATAAAGCACTTAATATAGATGGATTAACAAATAAATGTCAATTCTAACTTTCAGTCAAGTACTGTTTTTGCTTGGTAGTCTCTTCTGCTTGATTCATCAGGCTGCAAGCAGTAGGTAAACTTCACTGCCATTGTTAAAAAAAAATAGACACACATTAATATTAATAAAAACTATAAATCACATTTTTTACCCAACACTAATGAGAAAGTCCACCACCAGACTGCCAAATGGTCCTTAAATATGAACCTTCTCCTAAGCTGGTATGTAAGTAAACAGTTTCTTTTATGGTTACAACTTTTTCTCGTGAATCACTAAGCATCATCAGCGTCTAAAATTAATGTGTATTTACCCAAAATATGTGCTGCTAATTGTCAAAAGTCTTCCAACTGTGACCAAAAATGACCAAATCTTATTTAGCCAAGCATTCATATAGAAAACCAATAACTTATTTGTTATGGTTTTATATAAATTTTTTATGAACGTTTGGAAATGTCCTTATACCTGAAGTTAGCACTTTAAATCAAACTCCAGTCTGCATGGTAGTGTACTAGTGATTTATCAGTGTGCCACCTGAGTGCAACAGCAGTTCCTGAGAGCCTGAGTTCAAACCCCAGATGGAGCTTGCAATGTTGGTGCCCCCAGGTTAGGCTCCAAACCACCCCTGCAAACCTGTCCTCAATTGGCAGGGTTCAAATAGGAAGCTTTGGAAATAAAGCTTTCATTATGCCCATATATAATCGAAGATATTTATGCCATGGTGGACTTGAGTGTTGAGTTGAAAGCACCTGGACTGCTTCTTGGTGCTTACACCACCGAGCAGATAACATTCTCTTGGAAACCATTTTAGTAATAAGACTGTTAGGCAGTCAGCAAGGCAGGAGAAGAGAATACTATACCTAAGTTATTAAAATTTGCCAAAGCGGGAGCAGGGAAATGCAATCGAATGAGGCATGTTTGAGCAGTACTATATTAAATATTAAAATCTAAAACACAATGCTTGTCACTTGTAATAATTCCACTGTAAATGTGATTTGGCACGTTATGATTTTTTCAATAAGAAGTTGCAGTTTTGTAGGAATTCAACGTTTCAAATAAATTACAGTGGAGAACAAAATCTGTGCAGGTATGTGATGGAACTGCGTTACATAATGTACACTACTCACAAAAATTAAGAGATATTTAAAAATTAATTTGAAGCAATTAAAAAAGAAGCATTTGATTTTATTTCACTAAAATCGTCAAAAAGTTGTTTTATTACACAAATGAGATACAAACTCAATTATATTGACGAAGTTACAAGTAATATATTCATTGGGGTGAACAGAATCAGGTCAAACAGGACGAGAGTGCCCCCACATTGACTGTTCAGTAGGGTGTATGGTCACCCAAGAGTGTCAAAACACACAGACACACTGATGGGGATCAGATTATCCAGCATTTTGGGGGGAATCCTCATCAAATCTCCCCTATTTTTTTGTGAGCAGTAGGGGGGGGGGTTTGGGGGTTAGGTTATTTTTGAAAAAACTGAACAATCCTGGAAAATGAATGCAGCAGGAAGATGAAACCAATCATGCAGGGTTCAGACTGGTGTGTATTAGCAAATGTGAGTATGTTTCTTATTCTTCCAGAGTTCCACTCAAAAGCTCATAAAACATGCAAGGTTTATGGTTCTGATAATTGAATCTGACGTTTTGTAGTAAGAAGTCCCGGGAGGAAGCTGTGCTTTGTGATCTGAAAAAAAACCTTACCCTATACTGTACCATATTCCAAAACATAGCAACCGCTTATGAGCATGGGACGTCCGTGAGCAGATCAGTGACGCACTAAATAACCTAACATTTGGAATAGATGATTATCTAATGATTGTATTCCTATAGCAACCCCCCCCCAAAAAAAAACCTGAAGGAGCACAGGATGGAAAAACCTTGGACGTTCCACCGACGCTTTTTTCCAGAATGCTGCATCTTTATGACCTTGACATTCAACGATGTCCTCATGACAGCCAGGTTGCTGTTGAGCTCAACAGCGATGACTTTACCATCTTTCAGCACTCACGCTCACATCTGCTGCTTTAAAGGCGACCTTCTGCAGTTTGCACGCTCTTTCTTCCAACGTAAATAAATAACCGAACTAACAGCTTGGAAACTTACATGAGGTTTTCCGGTTGTGTGTGCATTTATATCATATTTAGATCGCACATAGTACATGCTAAAATGGTGGTCTTAACTGGATATAAAATGTAAAAAATAATGTTTTTGAACGCCACAATCAAACCCTTTATATGTGCCTTGTAGTCAGCAACTAATAATACCTGGACACTGATTATACTCTCAACGTCACATGTTACACTTATGCATGCATACAATCAAACTCACAAACCAATTAACCTCATATACACACTAGAGTCATATTTATTGTACAGCTAAGCACTGTTTATTGACCATACCATCAAAGTCCATTCCTTTTTTCAAAACTTAACGCTATGAGTTCAGTGTAGGCTTGACCTATATATTTGTAGCACCAGTCATTTGGTTGCTGTGACTTTCTACTAGTTTACAGTTTCTTAAGTGTATTCTTGTTTAGATTCCTGATCTAGGAATAGATTATGTTACTGATGCCATAAAGCACTTTGGTAAGTCGCGCTGGATAAGGGCGTCTGCTAAATACTGTAAATGTACCATTAGTACCAAGCTACATTTACCTACTTAAAGGTTTAAAAGGTGATACTGCATTGCCTGTTCTGGAAATTATTATTTCTAATATTAAGTGGGCTCATTCCCTCTTGGTTGTTTGCAGCCAGTAGGGTATGCTTGTACATACATTTTTGTGCTTTTTTAGTTCTACATTGTGGATGATCCTTAATATGTGTTTTTAACTAAAGAAACCATGTTGTTGTGTATTTCCTAGAAGAAATGATTTGTATAACAGTTTAGTGGTTAACTTGGAAAGCAGTTTCACTCTAGACAATCTTAAGCGCCTCAGTGAGGGCAGAAAGCTCAGAAAGGGAAGCTTAATCACAGGAATAACACTGGATACACTAGAGGTGGCAGTATCTCAGAAATGTCTGCCCACACCTTCCATGATGCTTCATCTTAGTGCAATGGACTCATTCCTAAAAGCTCTACTTAATATTGTGTGACTGTGGGTGAACAAACTGCACCAACATTTATACCCAACCAGCCCGTTTACTTAATTAGTTTACTTGATAAACATGGATTTGGCTTTGAAGAGACTGATGTTGCTCAAAAGACGCCAATATGGAATCGGTTGCCATTAAAGACAGCTCGACAATATATTTCACCATCTGTAAACTAAACACCATGTGGAATATAAAGACCATGACAAACGTTGTGAGTCAACTGTTCAAGACTGGTTTAGTCGAGACAAGGCACCAGCACAAAATACTGTACACTAACGTAATGAAATCATTCTCCAACAAAGTGCTTCATGACAAGAAAAGAAACAGAGGTCAGACAAAACAAATGCTTTCACCAAATACATTGTGAAAGACCTCGCCAGTTCAGGTGGTTGGGAGAGATGGATTCAAACAACTTTTGCACAGTACTGTATTACTGTATTTTGGGTGTAAAGTCTTGGGCATTCTATATTTTCCAGTTTATATTCCTTTTTACTCCACTTTGTAGTTCTACAATTACAGACTGTAATCCATGTTTCTCTAAATCCTTTTTATGATCCCAATAAACATAATTTAAACTGAAAATTAAAGAATGCATAAGAATGCTTTTGCTCTATTCTGTAAAAACTAAAAAAATATTGTATCAATATCAAAAATCAAATCTTAAGATCATTAATGACAAAATCCTAAAAAGGTACTGAGATACCAGTTTTTATCCTTATCACATACCCTTACTAACCAGTATGCAAACCTTAGCATAGACTCTCAGTATGACCAACAGTCTATAAACCAGTATAAGCTCTGGAACTACACAGGTAAAGTAGTATGACTACAATAGACGTTTTATGGTGATTGCTTGTTTAATGTTGTCTGCACCTTGTCTTACTTTTTGCACTGTGTAAATAGAGTACTGGATTTGTTTGTACGTGATGTCGTTCCAGTTTAATGTTGTGACACCAAAAATTCCTCCTGGGGATTAATAAAGTCTGTCTTTCTGTTCACTCTCACTTTCTCGCTCTACCACAACTCACTCATTATAACTCTCACACTCAGCATGACTACACAATTACCATGACCACATACACATTATAAAAATCACACTCACCCTGACCACACACTCACCATGACTGCACACCGATTATACTTACACAATCACACAGCCACTGCAAACATTCACAGTGCACGCGCACTCACTCTCGCACACACATACACCAGCCATTATAATCATACACTTATTTACAAAAACAAACCTATTACACTTATTACAACCACACAGCCATTGCAAGTACATGCTCATTCCATACACTCACCATGACCATTTACACACACATTTTTGTGGTCATAAATCTAATAGAATCAGACATTTACTTTAGCCACACTCACTACTGACACACACTCGTCATATGCTCAGTGTAAACACTGTCTACACTCTCACACATTATCTGCGATGATTCATTACATGCACACACCTATCAGAATCATACACTCAGTATAACAATATTATAAATCACCAGCTATAATCACATCATTAGCAAACACCAATTATAATCACTCACCATGATCACATAATCACTGTCTTAATATCTAACTGCTAATAATAATAATAATAATAATAATAATAATAATAACAGGGAATAATAATAATAATATGGTACACTCCTACCATGCTATTAGAGATGGCAGAAGTACACCGGTTCTTTACCAAAGTAAAAGTACTACTAAGCTCATTGAAAATACCAAAGTAAAAATGTATTATGTCTTTTATATTTTAAGTATTCAAGTCTTTAAATGTAAATACTTCTAGCTAATTAAAATCTTTTGAGGGCAAAAGGTACACAATCATGACGCTACACTAAGGATCCATAATCTTCCGCTTAATCCACACGGGGTCGCGGGCCAGCTGGCAACTCTGGGCAGGCTCAAGGCTCAAGGGCAGGAACAACCCTAGACAGGGCGCCAATTCATCATAGGACATGCACACATACACAGGAAGGGTCACTTTAGAGACACCAGTTAACCTAACACTCATGTTTTTGGACTGTGGGAGGAAACCAGAGTTCCCAGAGTAAACCCATGCAGACTCAGACCGGGCCAGGCCGCTCCACCCTGGGATTGAACCTGGGACCTTTATCATACAAAATGCATTATTGTTCAGCTGACCACATAAGAATAGAATAAAAACCATTTTGATATATGAGGACAGTAATACAGGATACAAAATACTTTGGGATTTCTTTTGTAAATTTACATTTCCAGCATTTAGCAGACGCCCTTATCCAGAGCTACTTACAATTGATACAGTATTGCAATCCAAGCAATCATGGGTTAAGGGTCTTGCTCAAGGACCAAACTGTGGAAGCTTGGCAGAGGTGGGATGTGAACCCTGGACCTTCTGGTCCAGAGTCCAGTACCTTAACCACTAGGCTACCACAGTCCCACAGTAAATCCTGGTCAGGGTTATGGGCAGCTGGTGCCTAGCTGGCAGCACAGGGAACAACGCTAGACGGGGAACATACACTCAGACACACTCGGCGACACCAGTTTAGAGACACCAGTTAACCTAAGACGCATGTCTTTGGACTGTGTAAACGAACACCCAGAGTAAACCTAGGTGGACACAGGAAGGACATATAGACTCCACACAGCAAGGTGCCAGACCACCTTACTTTGGATCGAACACAGGACCTATGAGGAAACCATGCAAACTGCAGCTTAGCCAATTTTTAGAGCAGGTTTTATCCACTTACTACCCAATATAAAATATGTATGCAAAGAGATTAGAATTGGAAATATTATAAATACTTAAAACCTTCCTAACATTTATCATAGTACAGATACCTAAAATACTTAAGTACAGTAACAGAGTACTTTGTGCTACGTTCCTTATCACCAACAAGTGGAAAGTTCCTTATTCTTTAATAGCTTTGTATTGCACATTCTGTTTTAGTGCGCACACGTTTTCACCCAGACAGAACAGAAACGCTGGGTAGAAAATGTGATGATCAGATGATTATCTACGGGTTTTGTCATCCACATCCTCAACAGATGGGAAGTGAAGCTTTAAATTCTGAACAATCTCGAAAGCGCAGCTGCTTTAGAACTTCAAGGCGAGTCATCTTTGGGACAAGAAACATCAACAGGCGTGTAGAAAACGAGCTGCTTAGACAGAAGGTTCTAAATTTTGGCTCAAAATCTGCCATGGTCATTTTTGTGGGATTTTGATTCAGTTCCACGGAATCACATTTTATTTAATGTTTTGTAGTAAACATTCTATGAATGCTGACATTTTCAGTTGTGTAATGTATATCCCTGAAAACTTACACTAATTAGAGTCCTGCCTGTCTGGTCATGTTACATTAGCTAGCTAACTGTATCCATAGGAACCACTGATGCATATTTATGAAGTTGAAATTGACTGTTGAAAAAAAAAAAAAAAAGATTTGCACACTTATATAATCATGATAAGGCATGAGATCAGAGTGTATGATATATGCTCGTTATTATAGAGTTTTATAACTGTGGGATGATCTCACTTATATCACCTGCTTGTTTCATTTCATTGTTTTCTTTCTGACTGCTGGCTGGCATTTGCATTATGTATGTATTTATTATGGTCCATGATCCATTAGGACTGTTTATACAGCTCTAGTAGCATTCCCAGACTTGGCAACATGGACGATGGCCAGGGTCAAGACGGTTACATGTTGTCCTAGACCAGTGGCTCCCAACTTTTTTTGTCCCTCCCATGGAACCCCTGACAAGCATCTAAGAAAAGCTGCGGACCAAATTCCCATACACGCAGACCAAAAAAATTAAGTGATTCACTGCAAATCTTCATGAGCAAAAATTAACATTATTTATATGCATATTATAGACATTATAAACATTATTATTTACATATTTTTTTTCCTTTGCTCTTGACTTCCTGTATACTGTAGATTTGACCCCGTTTTTCCATTTTGGCTCATTTTCTCATTTCAAGACAGCTTAATCGTTAATATATATTAAAGTAATTTTATATATGCCATATATTTTTGTTATTTAAATTTTGTTTAATGGGCAACTTTTGGCAAATGAGCACATGACAGCATCCCAGGTGTTGTGGTTTGTCTTCTGTATCAAACAGAATTAGGATCATAAAACACCTTGCAGGTCAGAAAGGGAAAAAAGCATGAATGAAGTAAGGGAATACAATACTGATCCTAATATGAATTCTAAGTTAGTTTATCTACAAAAATGATGGCCTTGTGTTGTTCCGATATATGTTTACCCATAAGATACTATTCTTTCTTGATTCCAGTTGATAGCTCTGTAGACTTATATGTTCTCCTCGAACTTTGGATTAATCCTACCTCCAAAATCACATTCTATCAGGCAGACTGGCCATGCAACAATACCCCTGGGTACAGCTAATGACCTTCACTATAGAGTATAATATCAGCAGGAGCATTAGGAAATGTCTTGGGTCTATGACAGCTTAATGCAGTGAGCACCATTGTTCGCCTTGTGTTTGTTCCCTAGGGTCTTCTTGGGCCTCTCCTGCCTACTCAGGTCTCAGGCACCCAGGAATCCTCCCTGGCTTCCCCTTTGGATTATAGCAAATCATTTATGAAAAGAACTAAACAGTTCTCAAAAGTTGTGAAGGAATATTCAAGCAGTAGTTCATTAAACCTCCCAGAATAGGATTAGAGAGGTGGAATGAACCTTTGCAGCTCTCTGAAGTTTATTCAAGCACGGATGCTTCTACCCAGAACAATTAACGACTGGTTTGAATTACCATTTTTTCCATATTAATATGGGGATTCGAGTATTGCGGTCATGGCGCTGTGGTGCCACAGATGGCTACAATGTAAACATTATTCTGAGAAATAACTCTGTCTTGTGTAATTATTTTGTAAATACAGTTCTCGGGGTCAGCTGAGTCTCAGGCACGGATTCTGAGTCAGCTCGGTGTCTCCAACACAAACACAGTGAAGCTCAGCTTAACACTCATCACTGCAAACTATGTAAACCTAGGAGAAACTATACAAACACTGAAACATGCACAAATGATAGAGAATTAATACTGAACCTCATTAGCAGTGATATACCGCACAACAGGTATATTCACCTAACGGAAAGGTGATAACGTCTCCATTACGTTCTATCAGCAGGTAGTTTTCAATCATTTTCTCAGAAATCGCGAGTTTCCCTTTAATAAGACCACACGCTCAATCAAAAGCCAAAGCAAACAAACGGCAAAAGAAATATGTCCCAAAATTCAGATCTGATTTGAAAAAGGAATGTATAATATATGCTATTAGATATCGCAAGGAGAGCAAAAACTGGCAGGGGTCTGAAAGACTTAGAGCAAATATGTCTGAAGGGCTCAAATGTTACAAATCAAAGTATCCAAATACTGCTCAGGGATATTCAGTAGGGATGAAAGCAGTGGTAAATTGATAGGCCAGGCATACAGGTTATGAGAAACTCTTTCAGAGAGGCAGATCAACTTTTGAACCGATTTATCAAAGCATTTTTATTGTTTTTTTCAACACACACTATTGGACCATGTTCTGATAATGGTGTAATGTGTGAGAAAGCCGAAACATAGAATTAGACAGGGAAGACAATGAGATCTCCTCAACACTGGTGGTATGGCGTAATAGACCATAACACCACCTGAGCACGCAGGCTCAGAAATGGCTCAATTCAGAATCACGAAATTCACGGTTCCTGACACTTTTACTGCTCATTAAACCTCCCGGTGACTTGTTAGTAAGTGTGTCGCTGGTGATTTACTAATCACTCTAGTGCCAATTTACAACACTGACCTGTAAAAACACGAATACTATCACATCTTAAAGAGAGCAGAACTGACCATGGGGAATTGCTATAGAGAAATCCAGCCATAAATAGCCATAAAAATGCTAATGTTTTAATACTGGATAATGATTGCACATGTACTGTTTACCATGATGAATAAATAATATAATTATTTATTCATTTGTGTTTTTTACACGTTACTGTGTTCTGTATTTGGATATGTTGAATATTTTATATCCATGTCTGGAAATATCATGCCTTTATTTTATCTTTATTTTTTTTTATTAAAAGGTGCTATATAATTAACAAGGGTAATAGAACATAAACCCCATCTGAATGTATTGCTCTTCTAGTAAAGATGACATCATAGAGCATTTACTTATTGTATTGTACTGTAGTACAATGACATGACATAAAATTACAATGACAACAGTGTTTGAATTGTGACATGTAAGTTTGTGTCCCGATACTTTTGACCAAATGTGGGTTTGTGTCCCAATACTTTTGGTCACGTGTGTGTGCGCGCGCGTGTGCCTGTGTGTGTAACAAGTATTTGGACAGACACATAGCAACATTACGCTACAGTATTTAAACCCTGTCTGTACATTAGGCGGTATGATTTTTATTAATGGCAGAATTTTGTGAAGAATAGCAAGAACAATAATAAGAAGTATGAAGGATATCGATATACAGTACTTTTCAATAATGCATAAATGCTATCAGCTTGTCCAGTGTCCCCACGGTAGGAAAAAAATACCAACCAAAGTTTATCAACAAAGCACGTAATTAAAATGTAGTAATTTTAAAACAAAGTATGGGTGTATCCTTTAGTATAATAGAACCCTAAAAAAAATCTAACCAATCTATCCAAAGCTAACAGAAAAGTTTGAAAAGAGCCAAAATAAATGTCTCCAGATTTTCCATGACCCTTTCAGATCATTATTTGAAAGAGTGTAATATCCAATATGAGTCATTAGATACGTCAGGAAGAATGGCCGATGATTGGTAGAGGTCTGGGAGAACTGATCCAAACTGAGTGGATCCAAAAGTGGCTCAGAGTCTATGGACTCAGATTGGAAGCAGTTGCAGAGGAATAAAGGCTGGCATACAGGTTAGCATGAAATATTTCATTACATCAGAAAGGGAAATGAAAACTTAGAGATTTTTGGATTTATTCTACTCAATCTAATCTCATCCTACCTGATTTGACCTTTTACATAATAGAACATACAATTTATGATGATCCCTTATGTAGACACACTTCTGGTCAAGTGACTTTGTAGAGGTTTTTTGGCTGGTGTTAGCAAGTTCACAACTGATGTTACGTACAAACGCCTATCGTCATATATTACTTCAGGGGAAAACATCTGTCCCAGTGTAAAACCTGTCTCTGGTTTAATTGCAGTATGGAAAATATACATTTCATGTAAGAATCTGAATATCTGTGCTGCACATACTACATACAATTCTGAACCAGGCTGCCAGGTAAACGAGCCAGACTTCATCTCTCACGGGAGTGTGTGTTAGCGTCCCAGCTGCTCTCATTAGGACTCATTACGTCTCATTACACTGTGGTACGCTACGCTGGGTGAGCACATCTACAGAGAGAAACCTTTAACTCAGGTTCAATGGGGAACCTGAGACACCTCATGAATAATAATGGCACGCATCATTGTATAGGAGGAGAGGAGAGTGCCACTGTCCATCTGCTGCCATGCAGCCGAGCATCATGGGAATGTCCAGAGCTTGATTAGACTTTAATCCAAACCGTATGTTGATCATTCAGCCCTTCTGCTAGGAACATTACCAAAGTCCTATTGACAAATCTCACGGCACGTACGTGGTCAGATAAATGTCTGCCGGGATGCCTACCAAATAGGTCGTTTCCAAAATAGTGCGGTCTAATTGTACTTATGGCGTCTTGGTGACCCAAAAATGCAACCATTTTGGACAAATCTACAAAATACGTCCTCTTCCAGGCAAATTAATTTCCTAACTGTTGTGAACTTTCTGAATTATTGCTAACAGCAGATTTTTAGACTGATAAGTAACACACTGCTGTCTAATTTTATTTGTGTATTCTCTGGGGGGTATATCTGCTTCTATATCATAAGAGGATTTAAAGCGTAAAGACGAAGACACGCCTTAGCAATTCAATTCTGTTTAATATCTTAGGGTATAGATCAATTTTCTTCCTCATTTACCCAAACGTTATCCCTATTTGGGGTCACAGTAAATACCCCAGAGCCTTAATGGAGTACCAATGCATTACTTTGGGTTAGGAAGGGGACACTCCACAGTTCATTCTCCACTCCCTCAGACACAGCAAACGTGAAGGGACTTTCTGTTAAGCCATCTTGCTTAATTAAATTGAATGATTGATTTAGTCCATTCTTATAATGTCAAATTAAGTTAATTAACGATGAAGACTTGAATTTTTCAGCATGGAAAATTACCCAAAAGATTTCTTGCTGTTGGAAATGAGGGAAACAGCATAAGATAAACAAATCCTTTCCCATGTAGGAGGATTTTTGGTGCTCTAAAACTAACCATAGTGTTTTAACTGAATTTGTCTAAGAGAGATAGACTTGGGTTACAAGTACAGTACAGAGTATGTCAAAAGTCACAGGACACCCCTTTATTTGAGAAATGGAAAATGACATATTGAAAGCTGCTAATTGGGATCAAGGGCAAGTATTTTTTTCCAATGCAAGCAGGTGGTCATGTAACATATCAGATTTGTAATATCTCTTGTGGTTCAAAAGTTATCAACACAGAAACTTCTACATTTTTGATGTTCGTCACAGGTAACTGAAGATGGAATTGATGATTCTGAAGGAGAAGGAACGCAGCTTCCATATCATAGAAACAGACTTCAACAACCGAAAACCAGAAAGATCACCAATTTCACACAGCACTGTTAACCCTCATAACCAAATTAGCCAAGAAACGGGGACTGTGGACGACAAGAAACGTAGTGATCGTCTAAAAACCGCTACCGACCAAGAAACCTCAACAATGGTTTTGGCAACCAAAGCAAAAAGTCCACGATGCTGCACATATGTCCTGTGACTTTTGATTCACCCTGTAATTATAGCAGTACAGTAGCGGTGCTGTAAAAGCTAAAGAGGCCACATGGGGTGACTGAACAGAGGGGATTGTTAACCAGGTACACATGTAGAAGGGAGGGACAGACATCATTGTTAGGTTTTATACGATTAAATTGGGATTTTTTTTTTCTTCCTATAAACGTTACAATCTCCCCCTCACTCCCCGAGAGGCACTTTATACTTTACAGATGTTGGCCGTTTTATTTTCTCAGGAAACTAAACCCACATTCTAATAGAGAGTGTTTAGGGATAGTTCTCTCCAATAAACAACATTCCTGTGCTTATTTATCACATTCCCTCTTACAAATACCTTGTGTCCAAATCTCATCTCCTTAATTGTATTCAACGTTTAAAAGGGGGACTATTAAAGTGCAACGTAAAAGACCTTTTAATTCCCTACACTTCATAACTCCAAGTCAAAACTCCAAGTCCAGATGGCTTTGAAACTGATTGTGCATTTATAAAGCCAGACTTTTTTTTTTTTTTTTTTGAATAGGACACAAACTGAGTTTAAACTCGGGTTTCATCACGTTTTGTAAGCCATGCTGGTTTTATAGTGACTAATAAGCATTCTAAATCCCACCTGAAGCTGTATCCAGTGTACAACCACGTACATAAAAATGTACACAGTCAAATATTTCACCCATACCACAGTGCTTAATGTCTGTAAACGGTACAATAGTGTAGCTTATTTTCAGTGTAAATGATTACTTTAATATATTACACAACCTTTTCTCAAAAGATTTTAATTCTGAGCCATGGACATCTTAAAGATTTAAAATGTATGTAGATATATATGATTATATTCAAATTATTAAAGCTAAATTAGATCCATATTTTACTTTCCTTGGTCTTTTTCATTTTTTGTGTCATTTATTTACTTTAAGGCCTAAGTATTAAGCATTGTACATACAGTATGCATTTCATGTATTGAAATACAATTAAATATTTGACTAACTTAGTAAGCTAGAAGTTTAAACTTAACCCCAAACTATGCATGTAGTGACTATGGGATACCACTTTGAGGGAAGTTCTTAAACCTAAAATAATGTAACTAATATAATAGTAGTATAATTGTCATGGTTTAGGTATCAGATTGTGGGGGAAAGGGGTCATATTTAGAGCCTGTCCCAAATTTCAGAGGATGCAGACATGCATGTACCCTGAACTGGGCACCAGTCCATTGCAGGGCCAAGTAGGGGTCATGGGTAGAGTGATGAGCCAAAGGCACCACCAGAATTCGAACCCTCTTCACCACAGTCATGAGCTGGTGAAGGCATGGAGCTACCTGAGCACCCAGGTGATCCAGGCTTAAATTAATAATATTAATTAAACTTAGCCTCACTAGAATTTCTTTGCACTTTAAATCAACCCTAAATTGTGTGTTAGTGTAAAATTTGACTTCCACAGTATTGTGTATGAACATTTGTTTGCCACTGCACTTAACTTTACAGACATTGGCAGTGTGGTTGCCAGATTGTTCTATCCCTGCAGTTTTATTTCTTTGTAGCTGAGTTGTTGACTCAACCTCTGTCATTGTGATCATTTGTTATCTTTCATTTTTTCTCCTCCACTGAACGCAGTGTTGATTTCTCCCTGCTGTTCAGTTGGGTGTCGTTCTCGCAGCGTTCTCAGCTGGGCGGAGGCCAGGGTTAACGTGTCAGACTGAGACTAAGAGCTTGTAATGTGTCCCATGTCTGCAGCGATAGCGAGCCCCTCTGGTAGTGTAACACGATCAGCTCATCAGAAAGAGAGAGAGAGAGAGAAAAGAAGAGAAAGAGTTAGAGGGCTGCTGTTTCGGGGTCTGTCCCTTTGGGAAAGATGAAAAAAATGTCTGAGAAGATCCCACTTCACCTTGCACACTATCAGTTCCCACACACGCACACTTCTACACGCATACACGCTCAGCAGAGAGCAAGTCCTTGAGGGAATTTTTACAAGACCACAGTTTATTCTCATCCAAGATGCACGGTTGGATAAATAGTAAATCATCCTGCTTTGCTCTCGTTCCTCTTCAACTTTAGTGAGCTCGTATTCAATACACACTATTTTAATTGTATATTCCAACTTTTCAAACTCTGCCAAAGTCTAAATATCAATCCATCATCTTGAAATGTTAACCGATAGTGTCGTAGGATTTTATAGCTTGCACTTCAGGTTTTTCTGCTTCAATGCACATAACAACAGATGTCTTTTTGCATTGACAGGTCATTAAAGAAAATGTTCTCCATGTACACACAAACTCAGAAAACATAAACATACAGAACCTCAGCAGCAAACGGATCATCACTCGGCCCTTACCTCAGATCACTTTACCTCCTGGTATCTGTCAAATTTGTAAAAGCTCAACCAAGTCCAAAAGTTGAGAATAGTCCAGAGTTGTTCTTTCAGACTTTTATTTTTATCCCCCACTTTTTTTTGCTCTTCGTTCTAAAGCTGATTATCCAGGTGGTCCGTCACTTCCCTCGTGCTCTTTTTAGGGGAATTGATTGGTGTGAAAGTTGAACTGGTACATTTCTCCTCTGCCTCTGAACTTGTACTGAGTGATCTAGCAGGTCCTAGTGCCTTCCTAACCTCCTCCTCATCTTCCCTCCCTCTGGTTCAGCTCCTCCTTCCCACCACAGATTATTCGTCATCATTTCACTTTCATTAAACTCCACCAGCAGTTTCAGTTCATTTTTCCTTCAATGTTCATGCACGTGGTTCTTAATTTCAGCCCAGTACCGTGAGGTTCACTGTAATACAGCAAATACCCATAAATATGTACGTACGCATGTATGAGGCTCTGGCAATGAACCTGTAAAGACAAAACTTCAAGACATTGCTTTGGAGTGTGGGGGATTTTTGAATTGACTGTTCGAGTAGACAGATGTAGGTAAAAGATAATTAGAATAGAATAGCTATAAGACTGCAGTTCAACAACTAATGACAAAGGAAGAGAGGAGCCATTTCACCGCCAGGTTCAATGCTTCCAGAGTCTCCAGGCATTAACCTGACAGTATAACTAGTGTTTGTAACTGTCACTGGCTAAAGAATAACTGATGTTTAACAGACATACAACACTACACACAGAGAAACACATTTCAGTTTTGGCAGGTAATTGCAGAAAGCATGGTTTGCAACATCTGCCTCAACAGTACCATTAGTCCACCATGAGATTAGATATACCACTGTTGGTATCAATGGTAGAAGGGCCATATATAGTTATTTTAGTGTCTTTATTAAAATACAACCCCCAAAAATACCGAAAATTTGACAGCATTTAAAAAAACTGTACACTTACACTTGAGCGAAAGCAACATCTGGCTTCATTGCGATTCCAAGTTCACCCTTCAGCAGTCCGAAGGGTCTTTTTGAAACTGTAACAGCAAATAAACTGACAAATTATAAATAAATTTTTTTTTAAATAAGTGGTAACAAGGTGAAACAGTTAAGATATGCCAAAACTCAAAGACTGGAATATTCGAGTCTAACCATCGACAACACGTAATAAAATATATGGTCATTATAACATTGCTGAATTAGCAAATCTAACGGTGGCTTAAAATAGTTCCATCATATATTCTTGCTACACAAACTAAAATCAATTTTCAAGTGCAACCAAACCAGTTACAACCATCTCACTTATTCTCTTATTTTCCATCACCTTATTTTGGCACAGCAAAGGGCTTTTTTCTAACTGACAATATCATACACAGTAATACTCAGTCATCATTATGTTTGACTGGACAAATCCAGTCTAGTCCTCTAGTCCTTGCCATTATTATTTCTGGTGACTCATTTGAGGTTTAGAGTCACCATTTTGTGTGACAGGTGTTTTGTGGCAATCTCAAAACATTATTTACCCTAAGCTAGTTCCTCGTTTGTCGTTTCACCCCTAGAGAGCCGATCTAGCTTACAAAGAACTGTCGAATGATGTTAAAGCAAGTTTAACAAGTTTATTATTTACCACTCGTCAAAAGATTTATAATGGTTTTTGTTGTTGCTCAATAGCCAGAGCTTGTTGTCTATTTACATTCCTTAACAAAAATGGTAATCCTGTATTTTGTTTCATTTTCATTTGTATTTACAGTCCGTTTCATAGCTGTCTGCAGAGCGCGGTGTGTGGCATGTGCAAAAAAATAGGCTCAGGGCCAGAATTTCTGGGATGTTCTTCCACGCTGCTTACTCTTCCAACCTTAGACTAAGAGCAGTGAGATACGGTCAAATAAAACAAGAGGAGATTAATACCCCATCTGGCTCTGTCTGGGAGCCACTCAAGATTCCTGAGGTAACTACAAAGAAATCTAGAGGAACCTTCAGACAGTATGTTCACCCATCAACAACACTGGGTTAAAAAAAAATATAGGCAATAAAATATACCTGTACCAGAAGTTTTATTGTTATAACTTTAGTATTGAACACAGTATAGTTTAAATATTCCAATGGTTTTACACCATATGATGACATTTCAGCCCTCACAGCCTCCTTACTGTTATTCGATTTTATCTCCTGCTCCAAATAAAGCCCCAGTACATAAAGTATCTACCTTTGAGTCACATGTGCAGATTTTGTGACTGTAGTTCTGATTTGTCAGTGCTGGCCCTTTAAGGTTCTTTGGTACTCGGTGACTTCAGAAGGTCTGCCAGAAGAAAGGAGGAATGTCAGTGTTTCCTGGGATTTGTTAACCCCAAGGATGAAATGGTGCATCATAACTGCATGCTCACTTTGGTATGAGTTACTACTTTTACCCAGCATCAGAGTAAATGATTAACATTGGATAACTGCTGCAGGAAGTGAATCACTTCTCATCACATCTCGTACTTGGCTTTATCACGCTGGTTGAAGCGACCACGGTTGTAGTCAAATTGAATCTGGCAGCAGCACTGCATCCCGGCCATATGCATCAGCCAATGAAAATTGGGAACAGATTGCTGCTCGTCAATTGTAAGCAGACAGCAAACTGTGTTTAGGTGCAATGTGGAGACAATTAAAGGGATCCAGTGCAGTTTTAAAATAAACAAACTCTGGTTTGTAACATCCAGATAATCCGTCCAATACAGCACTCTGTGTTTCAAAAGTTTACCGAAAAAACGTTTTCCTGGATTTGTTTAGAAAGCCGCCTTGTTTAACTTGCTTGTTATGAGGAGAATCTTGCCTTTGTGTTTAACGCTTGGTGGGTCCATACACCACTCAAAGCTGTGGTCTGCAGCACTCTCATGTACTTATGTTTTTTAAGTACCCACAAGGTGTGATAATACCTAGTGACACAATGCATCCCGATGTGAAAATGTGTGATGTGTAACATCAAGTTGGATGATGTTCTTGTTTATTACACCATGTATAGCAATTGCATTGCAGAGACGTCTGTTAGGTTAACTGGAGTTTCTAATTTGCCCTTAGTGTGTGTGAGTGTGTTAGTGTATGTGTCCCGTTGTGTACGCTTCAGAAATAAAAAATTTTTTTTTAATATAAACTCAAAATAGTGACGAAATTGAACAGTGAATTCAGCATCATCGACCGAAAATCGTGAGCAGCAATCGTGCATCGCTACACCCCAGGTACCCAGTTCATCCTTTGATCTCATACAGCAGCACATTGAGGACTTGGTTTTAACTTGGTTTCCTCCCATCTTAGCATGTAAAGTTTGTAACTTGATTTAACCCAAACAGATTAAGAGCTCAAAAGTGGCAATCCTGGAACTTCCAGGTCCACAACCTTAACTGCAGTCTCAACTGATTGTTCACACACCTACACACGCTGCAACACCAGGAACACTAATGCACCTAAGAAGCAATACACAAAATCATGACCAATCCTCCCAAGGCTTGGCATCATGACAAAGCCACCTCCCAGTGTGTCTCCATAACCTCCCACAAATGATTGCATCATGACCAACCTCAATACAAAACATTATTATAACCAAATCTCCAGACTTGAGAGAAACCAGAAATCATCTGATACCCCAAAACAACATCACAAAATATCATAAACACCATAACATTTAGATTTACATTAAACAGTTAACACTTATCCAGAATGACTTATAATTGATACAATCTTACAGTGCAAATCAATCAAACATGTATTAAGAGCCTTGTTTAAGTTCCAAACAATGGCAGTTTGTCAGTGCTGGGTTTGAAACCTAAAGCACCTGGTTTATAGTCCAGTAACTTAACTGCTGCGCCACCACAGTCCCAGCCAACACTAAAAAGCAGCCGAATTAGATTTTCTCAACAAATCCAAAATGTTTTAGGGTGTTTACGTTGTCTTTTTAATGTGACTTTTACACAATGTTCATGTGTAAAGGAGCGATAAAATGTGAACCGTTCATCCACAGGTAACAATCAAAATGAGAGACAGCAGTCACTTCAGTGGCCATATTATCATGTTATTTATTCACAGGTTTGCATTCTTTGCTTTTATGCTTTTCATTTGCAGCCTATTCAAATTTTCTTTAGGAATTTAATCAAACACAGAAAATGCCTTCTATATGCACCTTCTAATTTTGTTTGCATAAAGATATCACCTCAAATATTTCAGATCTGTGACCTTGCTATCCTACCACTGAAATCCCCCTCATTTCTGTCGTCTATTTTCCTTTCACCTCTGCGTGTATTTACAATATATGTCGAGTTAGAATGATGTAAAAGCCACATGATTACTGATCTGGATTTGCATTGCCATGCATAGGATATGTTCCAGAATTCAATACCACACATTAAACTGAGTGAGCAGATTCAGTGTGTTGTTTCCATTCACGCTGACCCAGAGGCATCAACTGACGTGTGATGAAAAAGATTAGATTGGGGTCACTTTTACCTGTTGTGAGTTCTTACCGTTATTGAATATCAACAATCTATTCAAACAGAATTGAAAAAAAAAAAATCAGTCCTTTCTCTACACCTACACACAAGAAAAACTCATTCCTGCTCTTCCCGTTCAAGCCAATCAGATTTATTTATTCAGTTTATTTTAAATAGTCTGACGTTAAGATTGCAAGGTATGTATTTTTGCCCGCTCACTTTACTTAGTTAGTATAGTTTAAGAGCTGATTGGCGTTATCATTATGTTTTTATATTTAATAATAGAAAAGGAAAGGATGGATGTTGTTTATATTCAGGTGACTTTATGTGGTGATTTTTAAGTTTGAGAGAAGAAACAAAATCATTTGTTAATAAAAGTTTGACCAAGACTAAAAAATAATAATAAATAGAAATATAATATAATTTTGTACTTTTTACAAAATATATATATAAAATATATAAATATAAAATACAAACAATTACATCATATTTACTGTTA
>JAVSBV010145795.1:0-15796 GCA_033117975.1 Parotocinclus spilosoma | reverse complement strand
GTAGCAGTGGCACAATGAGTCCTAAAGTAAATTATGAGGTTTCAAGCTAAGCAAATGCCATCTAGTGATGGTGAAATACAATCCCTGTGAATAAGAGTAATGTAATTAGCTTTAATAACCTTATATCTAAAAACTGATTTATTATTTCCTATATATACTAAATGTTCTTTCAAGATATTTAGTATGCCACATAAGCTTTAGCCTGCCTCAACAGCCCTAATGTGGCTCTTAAGCAGCTCTGCTACCTGACCCTACAATGTTCTGTTCTCCAGTGTTCTCCAGCTTTGTTAATGAGACATCACAGCTCTGTCATCTCACCCCGTTTGTGTCCTCCAACTTCCATTTTACCTTCTTTCAGTGAAATTTTTAGGCAGATGTCATTCTGCTTAGGAATTCCAAGTATCCATAAAGCCAATAAAAATAATGGACTCAGTGAAATACAAAGCCATTTAAGAAACCTGATTCCAGATTCAGTATGACCTGCTGTTCAGGCAAGGCCATATATTTCAATGCATTAGCATTATAACTGTTTGGAATTTTTAGGATACTCATGGCTCAGATCAATTTAATTGACACTATTGGATTATTTAACTTCAACAAACTCCAACAAATCTTCATTAAGTAACTTTCATTATTTTACATTCAACACTTTTGTTTTTGCTCCCATTGTTCATAAACTGATCTCAAAGATATTTGGCATAGAAAATGCTTTTTCTATGTACACAAAATTCCTTTTTCTCTTATATATTGTTTAAAAATTTGTCTCAATCTGTGTTAGTGAACACTTCTACTTTGCCGAGATAATTCATCCACTTCACAGGTGTTGCATATACTGATTACACGATACTGATTAGCCAGCATGATTATTGCACAGGTGTACCTTAGGTTGACCACAAAATAAGGCCACTGTAAAATGTGCAATTTACTTTTAAAACCAGTCAGTATCTAGTGTGAACCCCATTTGCCTCATGCAGTGCATAAAGTTGATCAGGTTGTTGATTGTGGCCTGTGAAATGTTGGTCCATTCCTCTTCAATGGCTGTGCGAAGTTTCTGAATACTGCCAGAAACTGGAACACGCAGTCATATACGCCAATCCAGAGCATCCCAAACATGCTCAGTGGATGACATTTGCCCATTGAATGAGTGACTATACTGGCAATGCAAGAACTTGGATGTTTTCAGCTTCCAGGAATTGTGTACAGAATCTTGCAACATGGAATATGAGGTGATGGTCATTGATGAATGGTACAACAATAGGCCTCACGATCTCGTCACAGTGTCTCTGTGCATTCAAAATGCCATCAAGAAAAATGCACCTGTGTCCGTTGTCCATAACATATGCCTGTCCATACCATAATCCCACCAAAACCAAGGGCCACTCGATTCACAACGTTGACATCTGCAAACTGCTCACCCATATGACGCCACACATGCAGTCTGCTGTCTGCTCTTAAAATAAAAATCAAGATTCATCTGTGAGGAGAACACCTCTCCAACAAGCCATACATCACTGAATGTGAGCATTTGCCCACTCAAGTCGGTTACAACAGTGAACTGCAGTCAGGTGGAGACCCCGATGAGGATGATGAGCATGTAAATGAGCTTCCCTAAGATGGTTTCTGACAGTTTCCTGCATGTAAATGAGCTTCCCTAAGATGGTTTCTGCCACTGCCGCCCTAGGCTTGCTTAACTTGGGATTGGCCTTTTCAGATAATATAATATTGTAAAGCTGCTTTCAGACAATGCACCATTGTAAAAAGTGCTATATAAATTAATTTGAATTGAATTGAGTTTGTGCAGAAATTCTTTGGTTAAGCAAACAGATTGTTGCAGCTGTCCGGGTGGCTGCTCTCAGACGATTTAGAAGATGCAGTATGTGGAGGTTCTGGGCTAGTGGTGTTACACGTGGTCTGCAGTTGTGAGGCTGGTTGGATGTACTGCAAAATTTTCTGAAACACCTTTAGAGACAGCTTATGGTAGAGAAATGAACATTCCATTCATGGGCAACATCTCTGGTGGACATTCCTGCAGTCAGCATACCAACTGCACGCTCCCTCAAAACTTGTAACATCTGTGGCCTTGTGCTGTATGATAAAACTCCACATTTTAGAGTCGCATTTTATTGTGGCCAGCCTATGGTACACTAATCAGCATTTTGATATACCACAACTGTGAGGTGGAATGATTATCTTGGCAAAGAGCTCAGTAACACAGATTTAGACAACTTTGGGAACAATATTTGGGAGAAAAATTACTTTAAGTTCAGCTCACGAAACATTTTAGCAAAAACATTTAAACATATAAATTGAATGAAATGAAATTATATTTCATATAAATCATTCATAATAAGTATGTATTAAAAATAGTATTGTGTTCATTCATGCCTGCTAGTGTTTGTCTGTTTTACATTTAGCAGACACCATTATCCAGAGCGACTCACAACTCATAAAAAAAAAAAGCACAGCAGGTTCTGGATGGGCTGCTTGTCCCTTAACATTTGTATACCAAATTCCTCCTTTACCAGTTGCAGTCAGTGCCTCTGTGACAACAAGCTGCCCCCCTCATCCCACCCCCAAGTAAAGAGTAAGTTAACTTTCTCTTACAAATACACAGCGACTATGCACATTCGGTTAGAAAGTAACAGGCCTCTCTAACATAGGGACTGGTCTCAGCCCGCCCATCATCAAATGCTCTGGAAATGCCACTGTCCTTTATGCCTCCCACAGTCATTTTCATTCATTCTGTTCACCTTTGTCTGATGAATCACAGTGGTAGAATTTAAAACACAATTCAGCATACTGTGAAAAAGTATTTTAAATTTGAATTTGTAAATTTTGTGACTTAAGCACAAAAATCATGAAGGATCACTAACCATGTCGAGCATCAATGAATGTCAATGCATTACCTTAATTATGCTCTGTAAAATCATATTCTCTATTTACCAACATAAAACAAGCAGCCTTATGAGTTTGTGTTGTGTCCTAAAACCTTAGCTTAAAATTCTGCTCAACAGAAAATGATGTGCAAGTACAAGACTAGATGACCAGACCTGCAGTTACTGGTGTATAAATTTTAGGCTCCTTGAAAGGTTAATGTACAGCACACCAAGCTTTCTAGGCAATCATTTGGCTAGGGTCCCTCTTCTGCCCCTCTCCTACACAAAGCCTTTGGATTCATCCCCACCTCCATGAGTTTTTTAAATCACACATTTGTTGTCTGTTACTCCCTACCTTGATTAATTATTCAACCAATCACAATCTCAATGCTACAAGAAACATGACTGTGGACCAGGGATACTTCTACAGACTTTTCATTTTTAACTTCAACTAAATAAAACACAGCAAACAACCAGAAGACATGATACACATGGGTTAACTTTCCAAAAAAGAAATACATTTCGCTTTTTCTATCCCATACACTGCAGAGATGCAGATTATTGTGTGGTTCAGGAAAACAGGTGCACTACTTGCGCGCGCTGATATCTCTGGTGTGATGCACTTTAAAATGCTTCTTATACATGTTTTATCACAAAGGAATATTTAAATATGTAATTAATACTTCATGTAAAGTTACTCACAGTCTTTTATCTGTAGGCTGTAGCTGTCGGTGCATGGCGAGAGAGAATCCGAAGAGGCTACCGGACTCTCCGTTTTTTCTCAGCACGTTGGCGGTATCCAGGTTAAAAGTGGCTGCACGTGTCCACAGGTGCAAGGCGACAAAAAGTCCGAAGATTTTCATCTTGTTTAACGGTGCAGAGATGAACTCCTTACTCACTGAGCAGTATTCTTCTCTTCAATACTGACAAGTCTAGTGAGAAAGCTCCTCCCCAGGCTTGATACTAAACCATCATACCATCCCCCTTCTCTTTTTTTGCTACCAAAGTCTCTCCTCGAGAGCGGCCAGTGCAGCCCATCAGATCCACCCAGCATAAACATCACATCCAACGTGCTTAGCTGGACATACCTACACGAGCAAGTGTGTAGCATTTAAGTTTTAAGTAAAACAGGATTTGCTGTTGAAATGACCATACTTAAAATACTACACATTTATTAAGAACTGACAAAATAACATTGCATTTTATTACATGTGAGTGACCATGACTAAAATAATCACTATGGGATGGGATTAATCGTACAGTCGCTGCTGACTCTCCGTCACTTGATGGATCACCGATCTCCACACATTTCTGTCCTTCAGCGATGTGATCCATGAAGTATTTCAGCAGATAGTGGAGCAGTTTGCCATTGCTTTTTCCACCCCTCCCCATTTATTCAGGCTGGGGTGTTTTGCATACACAAGTCAATGACAATTTGGAGACACCAATTAACCTAGCACACATGTCTTTGGACTGTGTGAGGAAACCTGGAGTAAACCCACGCAGACACCACACAGAGACATGCAGACTCACACAAAAAGGACCCAAGCCGTTCCACCCTGGGATTAAACCCGGGACCCTTTTGTCATGAGGCAAGCGGTGCAACCCACCGAGCCACCGTGCTGCCCAAAATAATCACTATATGATATGCAATATGTCAGATGGTAATCAAGAGGAAAACAAAACAAAAACTTGGCGGACTTGTCAAACACTTTCCTACTACATCTCAATATATTTACCATTGGTGGAAGCCAAAACGATGGATTTAACCAATTTCTGTTGCAAATTGTTAAATACAGTTTGAGATCCAAAACTGTAAAACTGTTCAGAATGGGTAAGATGAATACTAGTATAAAATCAGTCTGCCATGGTTTTCTCCAAGTTTGCATATATATTTTTGTGTGCGTTCAGTTCATTTAATCACTTAAATATACATATATTTGCTACAGATATTCAGCATTAGGTGTTGGCAGTGCAATATTTCTGAACAGTAAGTAAAAAAAATTATAAGCATGTCTTGTGGGTTTTGTGGGTAAAATTCCCAGTCACGTGAAATAAGTTAATGTATAGTCTTCGTACTGCCTTGGTTAATTCAGCAGCTTAGAGCAATATTTACCCAACTCAGATGGTCAGGCAGTCAACTGTAACGCTAATTTGCACATAAAACCCAAACCCTACAAAAAAGGCAGAATACTTTGTGCCACACTGTTTTATGCGTAGATACCTTAAATAGGTATTAAGAATACCCTAAATGAATCATATCAATTTCCGAATTTAATAGATTACAAAAGATTTATCTTGGGTTATCAAGATAATATAATTGTGGAATAATTGTTAAATGATGTAATTGATATGTCTGACACAAGGCCAGTAGTATCAATAGTTAAACTTTCAAACATGCATTTAGTGCCCTTCATAGCTCTATCACCTTACAGCCACATGCAAGCACATCATTTACCATCAACTCCATTAAAAGCAGTAGCCTCCTCGCTACTAAACTATCCATTATATCCCATGGTACAACTACTCTACAGTCATCATTTGTTCTTACAGTTTTGCAGGTTAAATTATCCTGTACCATGGTAAGTAAAGTGTTTCTAATTATTGTCACTATGTTATTGAGAAATAACAATGCACTTATATTGGACTTATAAGATACTTTGCAATCAGCTAAACTATTTTACAAATCTTGCGCTACAGATAATGGGTCTGTTGTGACTTTGAAATGCTTGGTCCTGTGACTATGCCTTTCTTACTGCCCATATCCTTGTCAGAGAGCATGCTGGACAAAGTGAATGACAAAGTTGTCTGGACTTTGCTGACTCAGTGTGTGGGCACAGACATTTTCAAGGCATTACAATGCAGTACAAAGTTTCTGGGATGATAAGATTTCAAGCTCTAGCTGCTGTATCAAGTCTGTTGTGGTACAAAAGTGAACCAATTTAAGACAATGCAGGCTTTTGTTATACAAACAGTCAAATACTTATTCTTACATATGTAACTGTTCCCCAATAATTACCAATTTTACTTCAAAACATGCCATGTGCCATGTTTTGAAAACTAAATATAAACTATGGACATTCTCTTTCTAAATACTGGGACTGAATTATTAGTTATGGTGGTATTACTGTAAAAAACTTAATTCAAACTTAAACCCAACAAAATTAATTCAAAATGTTTGCAGTTATTTTGTACAATGTGTATTTATAGTAGCTCTAGCACAATTAGTGATGTAACAGCAGTTAAGTTACTGAACTATTAACTATTGGATTTGAATTGTTACTACTTATACTGTAAAAGATATGAATTGCGCAGGGGGTCTGCTTATTACTGTAAATGTAAAAATAAATCATGGATATTACACCAATTTGAATGAAAAGTTTAGAATTTTATATTATTGATTTGTGCCACTTGGGTGACGCTACAATTTTTTAGGCTGTCACTTCTTAACCCAGGTGTGAGTCAAAGCAATGCCTTCCAGTTGTGTTAGGCATCTCACAGATATATGACTGAGGGAGGAGAGATATGACTTGCAATAGCAACCCCTTCTACTAATTGTTGGTCCCTGTGCATGTTAAGTATTTACCTGCACCCAGTGAATCCTAAAAAAACAGAGGGAACTGTAATTGTTATGAAGAAGGGTAACGTGTACTTTTGAGCCTCTTTGCTAAGAGCTAGTGCTATGAAGGTAAGAAAAATCTGTGGCTTTCACTGGAGTGGTTTCCACCTTCATACCAACACAGTGACAGGACTTAAGCTTTTCAACTACCACAAAGAGTCATTATTTCATTGTGATGGACATAGCCAATGCATTTACATGTCTAAAGATTGGAGGAGACAGATGTTTGTCGGGTACAGAGAGAGTGTTTGGGTTACTGAATAACAAATAATGACAATAACTGACTGCACATGAGTACACTTGGCATGAACGCACACATAAAATTTGACAGTGGAGGGATTTGAAAACAATTTAGACAAGAACCATTAAATAGACTGCATTGTGCATAAAATGTTGCTATTACTTAGTATAGTTGAATTTGCAGTGTAACCTTTATGTGCTGTATTAATCTGGAAAATCATTAATGAACAGAAACCATGGTGCTGTAAAGCTATGTAGCTCATTTCAGTATACGTTTGTGTAAAAGTAACAAATATATGTTTTGTATGAATGATTCTTAACATTTTTTGGTTAACTAAATCATTAAGTAAAAATTCATATTGCTATTGGCAATTGTTACAGTCTTACGATAAGTTTCAGGCAACACTGGTTAAATAACAGGTATTGTTAATTCTCTAAATGAAATAAAAATGTCATTTGCAGTAAACAAACTTAAATATGTAGTGTCTTGCACAAATATACACAGTGTATGCATAACCCAACATTTTAAATATGAAACATTATTTAACGCTTTCATGCATTAGTTATTAAAAAATGGTGGTGTATTTTTATCTCCAGACAAGACTTGTCCATTTTTTTTAAAACATGGTTAAAAATATGTTATTTTGTCAAAGATACTTAACTATACACTGTAGTGAACATCATGCACTAATGTTTAAAATGCTCTTCAATAGTGAACATTGGTTTTTATTTTAAAACAGTTGTTAACACAGCTCAGTCACAGATAGCACAAGTAAAGTATCTGTTCAGTTTGATTTTAACACAACAGACAACCTTCAAAAGTACAATTTTAAATTTTTTTATTAAATTTTGATTTTATTAGTTCAATTTTAGTTTGATCCACTACATTATAGTTAATCCCTACAAATTATTTAATCAAAGGTTTTCGCACTTGCACGTTTCTTGCAAACTAAAAGGATTTAACAGACATTCCAAAGGCCGGATGGTCATGCCCACTACCAATCGTCATTTTGGATTTAGGACACAGTATTTCAGGATTAACAAATGTTAATAGGGGATGTGTTGGTTTGGACCAAGTATTACAAATCATGTTTTTAAAATTATGTTTGACTATCTGTCCACTGTAATGGACACCAAATATGAAAGGGTTAACATGTGGAAGAGGGATTATCCACTGATGATTTTTGCCTAAGAACTAAATTTATTTGTTTACAGATCGAAGGAAGCCAAATGTGATGTAATGTTACATTGAACCTGCAGAGTTTGTTAATTTCTTTTCATTATAATTCTAAACTCATATGTCTTCTATGTGCAATAGTCAAAGCATAGTTTCTCAACATTCTAATACATGTTCTGTCAGATGTATGTTGTAGAGTTGGTAAACATTTACCAACATCAAGAACAGATCCTGGGTGGCCAGGTAACGTGAGAATTCGGAGGCCCCTCTGCTTCACATGAGACTCTTAAATGTGGAGAGGTAACCTGAGAAAGAGTTTACAAAAACACTGCAGGTGGACTTTCAACAAAAATTTCAACAACCATACAGCTATTGATTCTATTTAACTAACATGCTTGGTTACCTTTTGTATGTTATGGAATATATCAATAATAATGCATGAGTGATCTTAGATCATAGTCTTATTCATTATTGTCCAATCTGAACTTATGCAAACTTCTGAGGAACTCTAAGAAACAGGAATAATGTTATTAGATATCACAAATTAAGTTATAATAAGTGTTGCCACAAGTATTTTATCCCAATTTGAACTTTTCATAATGTCTTGAAGTGAACTCTTGCAATGAGTCGGTTACCACAAATTATTTCACTTTTTTAGAATCACAGATCCCTGTATTGGTATTTTAGAAATAATATATTTTAGACACATGAAGCATACACATTATGTCAAGATTTATTTTTAACCATCAAATCTGAAAGTAATATATAAGTCACTACTTTACAGCCATCTAGGGTTTGAGTTTGAAAACCTGGTTAAATATTCATGATCACAATCTTCCATTAGCTTTAACTACTGTACCCTTTGTAATTTATAACTTCCATCCAATGGCTATATTTGACACCACGGGTAAGCTGAAGACAAAAAAATACATATTTCTCTCCTTCTGAGGTGGCCAGTTAAATATTTGTTGACCTAGTACTTTCTGGACTCCAAACACCAACTATAAATCTGAGGTTACCAGTTTACCGTGCATGAGCAGCTTTATTAAAAGTGTTGTTTAAACCACATGGAATAGCACATCTGTCCATGTTGTGACAGCACAGGCTCTTTTGTGCAGCTTGGAGCAGTGTAAATCTACCCAGCTCTCAACTCACAAAAGCCCCTCTCCCATTTATAAGTGAGAAGTGGGGGGAACATTGCCCTGTGAACAATGAGGATGTCTGAGCGCTGGGACACCAATGCATTCTTTCAGGGGTGGCTTCTTAAAACGACTTTTTGCTAAACTTTCAGCTGCTTTGCACTTTTTACTTTACACAAGTAACTTGTTGTAATGTCACTTTACAATAAATATTCTATAGTTAGATGGTGATTATCAAATTTGAAACGCAGCACTCACACAATTAATATTAGATATTAATTGATAATATTAGATACAATTGATATATAAATGCTATTATCTGCTTTGTAATCTGCAGTAAAGTCTGATTGTAAACACAAACTCTTTTCTTCTGAACGCACACACTGGACTGTCACTGGGAGGTGAACAAACATTAACTTTCCATGTTGTTTCTAATTTATTCCGCACTCCCAGGGTCAGTAGTGTTTGGATAAAGTGGTGGGATTACCAATAGGTTTAAGGAAAGGAGATGCTTACTATGGTAAAATAAATCTTGTTGGGGATAGTTACAAAATTGCATGTATTTGCATTCAGCTACATTTATTAATGTAAAATTACTTAGTTTAAAAAAATGTGTGAATTGTTGATTTACATACGTCAGATAGTGTTCTTGGATTGTGTTCTTAGGCTATATACTTATACCAACATGAGGTTTTGCCTACTAGACAGAAAACAAGCACTGTGTCACTGTGGATAAGGGAGTGTACACATACTCCCCAATAAACTGTAAGATTTTAAAAACAATAAGCTTGTTTTTTTAATCCACAACCAACTGACTGATAAATATACATGGACATTATACTGCATTAAAACACGATAGCAATAAATCAACTAATGCAAGTTCAAAACTGAATATTTACAGCTCTGTATAGCAAACAGGGAAGTATACATGTATATTTCACATCCTGGAATTGGCAGATTTCTAAAATCATGTGCTGCATGGCTCTCTGTAGTAATGTGAATGTTTAGGTCAGTGGGGGGGGGGGCAGCACTCCTTAGCAGCACAGTCCGCAGCTGATTACTGGCACAATAGAAGTCATGCCCCTCACTTTCTCCTCCACCTCCCCCATCTCCACTTGCACCCATTAAAAAGCTGAAGCCACTGAGTTGCTGCTGAAGCATGGAAGAAAATTAAATGCCAAGAAACCAGACATGTTACTGTGTTGTCATATGGACCATTGATGTCATTTTAGGATATCCTTTAATGGTGCTTTGGTAATAATAATTGGGTACTGATTTGCTTTAGTGTTTGTATATGCACTCATTGACAAATATATCACCAAAAGGAGTTTCTGGAGTCAAATGAAACTTTCTATGTATTACTGTCAATAAATGAAATATGTAAGTGATTACACTATGAGTGTTACTTGCAGAGATTTCTTCAGATTATTTGAATCTTTTGATGATATTTATTTATCTTTTGACTATAGACTATATATGACTATAGATGAGAAAACATGGTGAATTTTGCCCCATCTTTGCTTGTGAAAGACTGAACCTTTTGGGGATGCTCCCTTTATAACCAATCATGACTTTCACCTGTGGAATATTTCAAATAGGTGTTTTTTGAGCACTTGAGCTTTTGTTACACTTCCAAATCTTTTGGAATATGTTGAAGGCATCAAATTCAAAATGATTGAATATTTGCAAAAAGCAATAAAGTTTATCTGGTTGAACATTAACATTAGTGTATTCGATTGAATATTGATTGAAAAAGATTTGCAAATCCTCGTATTCTGGTTTTATTTATGTTTTACACAACTTCCCAACTTTATTGAAATTGGGGTTGTAACTATCACTGAATTCGTACTTAGGGGTACTTAGGTGATCACGGTGGATGCACCAAAAAATGGGGGTACACCTCTCAATTTTTACTATTTTATTATATTTTCCTATGGGACACACTGAAGATTTGACACTTTGATACAATGTAAAGTAGGCAGTCTAAAATTTGTATAACAGTGTAAATTTGCTGTGCCCCCAAAATAACTAAAAACACAACCATTAATTTTCTATCTTCTATCACTTTGTGCCCAATTAGCCATTTTCCCTCACCGGTATTATGTGACTTGCTAGTGTTACAAGGTCTCAGCTGTGAATGGGGAGCACCTGTGTTAAATTTGGTGTAAAATCACTCTCACACTCTCTCATACTGGTCACTGAAAGTTCAACCTTATGGCACCTCAGGGCAAAGAACTCTGAGGATCTGTAACAAAAAATGTTGCTCTACACAAAGATGACCTATGCTATAAGAAGATTGACAACGCTCTGAAAGTGAGCTGCAGCACGGTGGCCAAGACCATACAGTGGTTTAACATGGCAGGTTCCACTAAGAACTGGCCTTACCATGGTAGACCAAAAAAGTTGAGTGCACATGTTCAACATCATAGGTTAAAGAGGTTAAAAAGGTGGGGGGGTCAGCCTGTCAGTAATCAGACCATACACAACACACTATATCAAATTGTTCTGTATGGCTCTCATCCCAGAAGGAAGCCTCTTCTAAAGAAGATGCACAAGAAAATTACACAACCAATTTGCTGAAGACAAGCCGACTAAGGACATAGATTACTGGAACTGGAATGTTCTGTGGTATGACAAGACCAAGATAAACTGATTTGGTTCAGATGGGGTTAAGCGTGTGTGGCATCAACCAGGTGAGGAATAAAAAGAGAAGGGTGTCTTGCCTACAGTTAACAACCCCAAACACACCTCCAATATGACCACTTCCTTGCCTTTCTCTTTTGATAGCTGACCATAAGGGGTTCAGTCAGATGCAGGCTACAAGACTTTATGCACTACCTCAGACACACAAATTTACACTTATAGGTAACACTGCTACATTTTCTCGCAAATGGGACCAATTTCTTTCAGATTTTGCGTCACTCCACACATTGTCAGTTAATTAACCCTCCTTTTTACTTATTTTTAACATTTTTAAAATGTGTTTGTTTATCTATTTATTTATTTATTGTTATGACCTTTTTTGTTTGGCAATTTTTCTAAGTAGACACATAAATAAATATATTGGGCCTGGCCTTGGACACTTAATTGTAAGCCTATGTAATTTACCAGTGTTTATTGTCCTATTATGCATATTTGTTTACTTTGCCTTTTATTAGTTTATCTCTACTATTATTGATGTATTTATTTATTTATCTAGTTTCTATTTCTATTTTTTATGTATTTCTTCTTTATCTGAGGTATTTGTCTGAGGGAGAAGTTGTTGTAGTCTGGTTCAGTATTTACAGCTCACAAACTCATTAAAGTTACACAAACCTCAATAAGTATAAAACCATCAAAAGTTCTTTTTTTACTGCGCAGTGTTTTGCAGAATCTAAAATTATAGTTCAATAGCCACAGAAATGGCCTACTCTCTACCGGTCGACACATTAGAGGAGCTTACACAATAAGCAACACTTGCTTTTCAATTCTCTTTTATACAGAAATTCTCCACGCTTAGGGGTCTGACCTTATGTGGCAGAAAGCGGTGCTGCCAGTGATTTATAGATCACTGCAAACACTCTCGATCCATTAGTGAAGTTGAAATTTCCCCTGGTGAAATGTAAGCAATTAGCTTACGTAGTAGTTCACATCTTCCTGCTCAGATTGATCCTGTCAATTAGGCCTAGTGCAGAGTTTTTGATAAAAAGGGATATTGTCAGAGATTCTGGTAAATAACAGAATAAAGGTTTTGCCAGTATGTCAGTAACCAAATGCCCATAATACACTGCTCACAAACATTAGAGCGTATTTCATTATCAAGATTTTTAACATAACATGTGACACTTATTTGCCTTTGAATATATAATGATTTTGGTTCATAATGTCTTATTTTCATGTAACCAGGAACAACATCCCAGAATAACTCAATAACTACTCAGTTTGCAACCACAGTTTCAGTTCTCTGAGCATGTTTTTGACAGTCATACTTCTCTACAGCCTATTTTAGTGACTCTTAGTACACAACCTAATACTTCTTTGTAGTTTCATGTGTTGTATTACGTTACCTTGTCAAACACGCACCACATGAAAACCAGTGGTGCTTATTTACTGCATGAGCAGTTAAATTATCAACCTTGTTATAATAATATGCTCAAGAAATTTCACCTACTTTACAGCAAATGTTGAACATATGCCACTTGTGCAATCAACTATGTCCATATATCTGAGCAGCACCTGTTTTGTACATAGCAGTTTTATGTTATTGTTACATTATGCAGAGCATGCTCTCACCAGTCTTTCAGAGCAGAGACTGTTGCCCACCCAGTTTGTGCACATGAATGGTCAGGATGCTTCACTGTTAGCATGGCACAGTGGCATTTAACATTTATTCTCTGGACAAAGTTTTTGCAAATGTCCCAAATGGTCCGAAGGCAGATTCATCATAGAAAATTATTTTATCCAAGTCCTCTGCAGTCCAGTCCCTATACCTCCTGCAGAATGACAGTTATTGATGTTTATTCTTGTAGAGAAGTGGCTTCTGTGCTGCCCTTTCAGATGCCTTCCTCTTACTTTGCATTCAGATACACTCTCACTTGCCCTCTGCTATTCTTGAACATAATCTTGCACTTCTGATATCCCATCTACCCATATCATATCTGCATCCCCTTCAGGACCTGATGTTTGCTTGGCTTTCTTGGGTGTCCTGAACTTTCTTCTCTGTAGTTGAACCATTCTCCTTAAAGTTATTGATGATTCAATAAATGATTGATTGTGATATTTTAGTAGGGAGTTAAGATGGAGCCGGTGTGTTTGTTGGCTTGCCGTCATCCCTTGTATGTTGTGTGTTTGATCGCTTTGTGTGTGCTTCTGTCGATAAACTCTGCATCTACAGGGATTATTTACGATCGACAATCTCTTATCTCAATCAGAATTGCCTTTATGGACTTTTGCACTAAACATGCTGGGGTTCAGAGGTACGCTGCTCACTCCCGTTTCTCCTCCCAGCTTCCTGAAGGTATGATGATGGATCTGACAACCTGCCAGTCTCCACGCCTGTAGCACCAAAGATGGCCTTGGTAAATGCAAGGTCTCTCTCAAATGACTTTTTAATTTCGAAGGATCTGGACTTCCTGTTTTTAACAGAGACCTGGCTTGGTGTGGGTAAGTCAACTCAGTCAACTCATTGAACTTTGTCCTGCCCAGTATAGCTTCTTCAGCACTAGAAATAATGGACGAGGTGGTGGTGTGGCTGTGGTTTTTAGAAGTACATTTAAATGTCATGTTCTTTCAGTCCAATCATTTACTAGCTTTGAGATCCAGTTGATCAAGGTTGGGTCATTAAAGCCCTCTTTATGTGCATTAATATATAGACCTCCTAAACCTACACTTTCTTAAATGAATTTGCAGAGTTTCTTTCACATATTTTGCCAACAACTGATAGATTATTGATTTTAGGGGATTTTAATATACATGTATGTTGCCCTAAACAGCCTATGGTAAATGGGTTTAATAACCTTCTAGATTCTTTTAATCCGACACAGTGTGTAAACGGCCCTACACATGTTCAAGGGCATACCCTAGACCTTATTCTCTCTTTTGGACTGTCTGTAAATTGCATTTGTTTTGAACATGCTTTGTTTTCTGATCAAAGCCCTATAATTTTTAATACAGTATTTCCTGACCAGCACTCTACTCCTAAGTTACCCAGTAACTCTTATCACCTATAAATTCTTTTACTGCAAGTTATTTTTCCCAAGCTTATTTCGAGAGGCCTGAAAAAAGTATTGTTGAAGAAGAACCTCCTAATTTTAATGTGGATGAGTTGGTAACTCTCTTTCAGTCTACTTGTACTACTATTCTCAACTCCGTGGCTCGTTTAAAAACTTGTGAAAATAGACTTAAATCTCAGCCTTGGATTAACAACTCTACACAGATTCTGAGACGAACTTGTAGGCGTTCTGAATGTAAATGGAAAAAGGATAAGCTGCAGGTGTCTTTTGATTTTCTAAAAAAATGTCTGGCAGATTATCAATATGCTGTAAAAGTTGAAAGGGAACGTTATTTTTCAGAAATTATAACAAAAAAAATCATCATAGACCAAATGTTCTATTTACATGTTCTAAGTGTTCGCCTTCCTTAAGGCACCCCCTGCCACTCCTGTTTCAACCCCAAAAATTTGTGAAGATCTCCTGCACTTTTTTATTGACAAGATTGCAGGAATTAGGTCCAGCATCAATCCTTCTGTTAATGATTCGTCTCTGGTCTTTTCAGGTTCTGCTGTTTTTAACCAGTTTGAACTGGTCTTGTTCACTTTTGTAAAAAATGTAGTATCTTAAACGAAACCGTCAGCATTGTGATACAATCCCCACTCGTCTTCTTAAAGATCTAATTGATGTTGTAGGGCCTAGTATTGTATCCATCATAAACATCAGATTCTCCACAGATATCGTTCCTAATAGTTATAAGCATGACTTAAGCATAAGCATAAATTCAACTTGAATAGTCTTAGCAATTTCCGGCCTATTGCTGTTGCGATGTGGTAGGTTTTTATTTGGACCCAAGTATGCGGGATAAGCATATCCCATGTAGTATAATAAGAATGGAGAAATTATATAGAACAACTGAAAAGGGATGAAGAGCGGAGCGTGAGAAGGATAAAGGGAGCAACGCGTGAACTTGTCGCGAGAGGATGCCAAAGCGTCAGTCGGGGCAAAGGTGCAGAAAGCACAGTTTTGGGACGTCACTTTAATGGCGAGGCACGGAG
>JAVSBV010145784.1:0-15797 GCA_033117975.1 Parotocinclus spilosoma | reverse complement strand
ACTTTAGGATTTGGTCCGAATAAGCGGCTGGTCCCATTAACCGGTGGTCCTATTAACCGGAATCGACTGTATATTAATTTATATGGAACTGGTGTACACATTTGAATACATTCAGTGTATCACTTTTATAGTGTGTGTTATGGATTCCTCATGGACATCTAGTGCTCGTCCTGACAGGATGTCCTTTGGAAACATGGATTTCCTGCATAAACTTCCTGTGGCTTTCAGATTCTCTCAGATCAGGACATTCCATTGGCTGTGTGTGTGTGTGTGTGTGTGAAAATTACAATTAAGGAACTATACAGTATAATTTGACTGATTTTTGACTTAATTGAAGTATAATACCGAGCAATATAAAATATTGTTTATCTCTGTACAGCTCATGGAGCGCACTGGAAGTCCTCCTATTAGGTAACAATCCTGTTTTGTTTAAGGGCCCCTTTACTTCTAGGTCAAAAGTCACTAATTTAGATATTTTAAGTAATAAAACCAGGAAGAAAACACCCCTGGTGGATGTTACCCTCTGTATAACCTTTGTGTTAAAACCTATTGTTCTTGAAGGGAGTCTTGAACTATGTATCTTTAAAAGGCATGACACCACGTGCCCAAGAATGGAAATGTTTCCAAGAACCAAAGGCAATATGTGCAGCTAATCCTTCTTTGCTGCTCAGGGCTGATGACATCAACTTGGTCAGCAATAATGAATAGTTGTTAAATCACAGCCGGGCCTGGTGTGCTATGACACACTCAGGACTCAGTGTCAGGAGGCTGCCATGTGGTCACTTCAGCAGTGTTGTTGAGTCTGCACTCAATCCTGTGGTTATTCTGATTTTGACTTTGTTGTCTGTTCAAACCAAATAGCAGCCCATTTCAAACAACAAGATTGTTGGAGCTTATATATTCTGATAGTCAGTTTCAATGCCATAGCAGCATTGTGCAAAATGCTGCGCTTTAAACACATTTGATTAAGTACAAAAAGCAATCTGAAACACACAATCTACCAGAAACAACTGTGCATGGACGAGCAGAGTGCCCTGACCAACAAAATAAATAAAAACTTCATTCGAAAAACTTGAAGAAAATCAAACGATGTAGACCTAGGGTGACCAGGCGTCCATTTGTTCTGGGGCAAACTTCTGTTTTAGTCCATAAGAAGTGCCAATTTATTTTTCAAATATGTAGGCCTACATTTGTCCCGTATGCCAAAGAAAGCGACAAGTTTATTCTGTAAGGCAAATTAGTCGAGAATGGCAACAACATTAATCAACATATTCAAAGAGAAAGCACAGAGAAGTTGGAAAAAAGTAAGTGTGCAGTGTGTATGTAGTGTATGCCGTGCTATGTATCTGTGATAATGTGTGTGGATGCAGCACTTTACCCACTCAGTGCTCATATCCAAGAATTGAGAGGCTAAAATGCATTATTAGTGCTGATACTGTACTGTACTGTACACACAACATCCCATATTTTATATTTTGAAAATCTGGCCAGTGTGAGATTATCCTCACACAAACCGATTGATTTGATAGCCCCTTGCAATTGGAGACTTTTGTGAATTGACTCACCCTGCCTATTGGAAATGCCAATCTGACCATCAAGATTCTATTAAAGCCTTAGCAGCAGTAAGAACTCTTAATGCAGTGTTTTTAATTCTCCAGTGTGGCTAAATGTGCTGTGAGTAATGTTCTGTTTATCCTTGGTTCTATAAAATATTACAGTTAGTTATAGAACAGATGAATACAACTATCTGAGATGTTAAATTTGTGTTTTAATTGTACTTTTAACTTTGTTTTAATTTTATTTTTAAATTTCATTTTATTATTATTATTTTTTCATTCTGTAAAGCACTAAAGTGCTGCGTGCTCATTTCCTTAAGAAACACATCAGACTGGTGTCATATCATATATTACTTTTATTGGACAGGCCAGTCCAATACCAGCTGATCAGATGGCTTTCGAAGCTATATCGCTACCAAAATCAAAGTTAGGCTGGTATTCTACAACTGGAACATTTGGTTCCTAAGCAGTATTTGTCTGGACTGTATAATTTGAGGAACAGATATGAGGATCAGGAACTGAAGCTTAACACCACTGGAGCCTTTATATGGGCAATATGTTTTATAAACACAAGAAACTCTAGGTGTCTTTCGGTGTCTGTCTGCTGTAAGTGACATTTTTTTCTTATTCCTCCAGGCTTGAAGAGAATTAAAGAAGCAAAGGACATCGAGGCCAGGTTGAACGAGGTGGAGAGGCTCCTAAAGAATGCCATCACCATGCCTTGGAAGGTGAGGGTTTACCAGGTTTACTTGGGGGTGTTGCCCTAGTTTTCCCCCTTTTTCTCTGCAATTGATATATGCCCAAGTCCCCTTGCCATCATTCCTTCTAGAGCACCGATCACCTCACTAAGGGAGGTGCACCAGACAAGTGCCACTGCATAGGTTTATAGCTAGAAGTACTGTCATAAACCTCTTTCCAAAAGTACTAGTTACATCAAAACCTCTATCCAAAAGTACTAGTTACATTTGTGTCTCATTCACAGAGGGCTTGCATTTGTTATCCGGCAGTCCTTACAGAGGCTGTACGATATGAGAGGTCTGGTAACCCAAGTAGAAAGGAAAAACTCCGTCAACATTAAAGGAAAAAACCTTGGCAGGACCAAGAGTTAAAAATGGATCCCTCCTCCTTGGGTGGCTTGGGTTTTAAATGTAAGAATTTAACCAATTCTTTATTGAATTTAAGGGGGTGCACTCTGTGTTGCTCCTGGCAATAACAAAGTTGAGTAAAGTGTGTGAACCAGGCTCAACTGGTCAGTTAAGGCTGTGCTATTGGAGCCATAATGGAAGAAAAAAACAAGGACAGAGACAGAAGAAAAAGACAGAGAAGGAAAGAGATAAGAAAACTAAGATGAAAAGCTGAAGAACATATAATATTTTTAAGATGAAATAAAAGATGAAATACATGCTGCAAGAACACAAATGTTGAGTATTTAGTTTTGGAGATCAGGAGTTGATCTCAGGCTTACTTTGTTAATTTAATTGTTGTCTATTCAAGGGTGGATTCTGTTATCTGTTAGGAAATCTGTTATAAGACAGTTCTTTGTGTGAAGATGGCATATTGGTGCGTCCTGTGTTAGGATTTCCCACCACCACAGATTGCATTAACTAAATAGTTTGCCATCCTGTGGCGCGTTGGTAAAACATATGCGCCGTGCAAATAAAATCCCTAAACCCAATCCCACCCTGGGTGGTAGGTTTTAAATGCATAAGTAGATAAATGTTTATATGATCGTTTAAACAGTTATACTAATAAGAAATATGTTGATTCTTCTGGGCCACCACAGGTTTTAAAAAAATATATATATATTTGTTATCAGTATCAAAATGTCCTGGCCTAGACCATTAACTGCATATATATGAAAGCTGCTCTGCATAGGAGTACCTGCTAAATGCTTTAAATGTAGTAAATGTAATGTAAATATGTATGACAGCTAATGATCTCTTTTTTAGTTTTCCAGGTCAGAGGTTGTCCTAACATTCTTTGAACGTTCACCGCTAGATCAGGTGCTGAGAAATGACAACATCCACAAGATACAGCCATGCTTCCAAAGTCCTGTCAAGATTTCAGGTAGGAAGACAGCTTATGAGAAGATCATTTTAAAGAAGCAAACAAATGTAAATAACAAAAAGTGTTCCCTCTAAGACAACACAACCATTTATAGCATTGCCATTATTTGGTAGCTCTAACTAATAGTGTAGTGATGCTCGAGTCTTGTCTCGAGACCATAAACGAACAGGCTTGGTCTCGCCTCGACCTCCTATAGACTTGGTCTTGTCTCGGGCTAAGGTGGATTCACAAATTGATGTTGAGACCAGCCTATCAACCACCGCTGCCTCACAGCAATCCCAGGTTACAGCGGCCTGGATGGAGTCTGCATGTCCTCCCAGTGTCTGTGTGGGTTTACTCTGGGTACTCCAGTTTCCTCCCACAGTCCAAAGATGTGTGTGTTGGGTTAATTGGTGTCTTTAAAGTTGCCTTTAGTATGTGACTATGTGTGCCTGTCTGCCCTTTTGCCCAGAGTTGCCGGCTGGATTAAGCGGTAGATAATGGACGGATGGATGTATAATGAATGATAATTAACGTAAAGTGAATTCCACTTTCTTCTTTTAATTGTTGGCTGTTAGAACTGGCTCAGTTTTGACTGTAGCACTACTACTGCTTATTAAATCCATCACTTATGTTTGTTTTTCAGAGATTATGAGGTCAAATGGGTTCTGTCTGGCCAACACAGAGACGATTGTTTTTGATGAGAATGTTTCACAAGATAAGGAGAGACCATCCTCTACAGATTCAGCTGAGCATTCGTTAGTCCCCCTTTGTCTTACTTAAACTTTAATACTCACAATACATATTTTTAAAATGTTGCTTTCAGGTCTTTCTCTGAAGTTCCTTACTGTTTTTAAAGTAAAATATATATATAAGGTGATACATGAAACTTTGTTTTAGATGTATTTGTAACAATTATACTGTATGTCGTTTAGACTTATTTTTTTTCGATACATTCAACGTTTTGATAGCTTTGTCATAAAGTAACCCTATTGTAAATCAGGGAGCAACATAGAAATAGCTAGCTTATTAGTTTAGATTTGTTCCTGTTTTACCCATGCTTACCATGCTGGGGGTGAGGTCAGAAGCATGTTCATGCATCCTGAATAGGTTGCCAGTCCATCACAGGGTAGAGCGCCAGAGCATGATGTTCCTCCTTCCTCAGATGAGCAAACTCGCCTGTGTTATGCAGAACCTGGCTGGAAGGCATGGCTGAGACTTAAAACCGATTCACCACAGTGGTGGGCAAACACATTGAGAGCTTAAAGACAGTTTTAGACACTAAATGAGCCGATTCCCATAAAATCCTGAGCAAAGTCTATGACAGACTGAGCCATACAGTGTTTTCCTTGTCTGATTATATGATGAAGATTTTCTAACTATAGACCTGTGAATAAAGAAAATGAGTACTTGCTGTTTAGGGAAACTGTGGAGCATAAAGTTTCAGACTATCATAAAAAGGTAAATAAACTGGATGCGTCTAAACAGTTTCTGCTTCTTAGTAAGCAAGCTACGTACCTGTACGGTGTAATTTGTCTGCTTTCCCCATTCCCTTTGCCCTGCCATGATAAAAAACTCATGGGAGTTCCTCCACTTGCTCTAAATGTAAACAGTAGGTTTGGTTAAATTTCGGCATTGCCATTATTGCATCTGTAGTAGTATTTAGATTTGCATCGTCTATTGCAGTCTCGTAATTGTAGTTGGACTCAGTAGTCAGTAGATGCCTGTCTCAGGTAGTACATGCTATATATAATAGTGTAATATAATGTAATAAATTTTACAGTTTGCTTAAGTTACAATATTTTTTAATAAATTCTAGTGAGGTATGGATTTAGGACTTTTTAGTTATTAGGGGGGGTTTAAAATATCTTCAAAACAGGGGCACTGCAGAAATAGTTTAATCACTGTCCTAGAGAGATAGTAAGAGAGCTAGTGAGATAACGTGACAAAATATCTTAACCAAATATGACTAAAATCTAATATAAAAATCTGGACTCTTACAGGTATGAAGAGGATGGGAAAGAGTGCCTTTCTACAGAACCAGATCTGAGTGATGATGAGACAGAAGCTTATGTGACCAACCTATCCTACTACCACCTTGTGCCCTTTGAGACGGACATCTTGGAGTGAAGGGACACATTATATTGTGACAGGCAAAGCAAGTGAAGGATAGCTGCATGTGGCTGCTTATAGGCCAGGCTGCTGACTGTGTTTGTAAATGGCTGGAAGAGATGGGCTTGATACAGTGGGCACTGCGTATGAAGAACTCTGCTGGAGAATTATTTAAGATTTCTAGTTTCTATATGAGCGGCACATAGATGCAAGTGGTTTCTGTAGCAACTGTGGTGTTTACATGTTTATATGTCCGAATGGTTTCTCTGGGTTCTCTGATTACCTCCCACATTACAAAGCCCTGCATTAGGTCAACTGGTGTATTAAAATTTTCCCAGTATGACATGCCCTGGAATGGATTGCCACCCTTTCTAGGCTTGGTTCCTCGCTTGTGCCCTGTGCTACAGTTTAGGCCCTGACATCCCACAATCCTAAACTGGTTTATGCAAATAGAAAAATGAATGAAAGAGTGGTTTATTATTTTTGCTAGGTAATTGGACAGAGATACTCATCAGAGAAGTTAAGTAAAGAGAGGTTGATATTGCATTTGTTCCCATTTAAATCACTGATTTTCTTGGTCGGGGTCACAAAGGTTCTGACAACTACCTCCATAAAAGAAAGGGTGCAGACGAAAGTCCAGTGCATCACAGGTCTTTCTGCCCCGGGGGATGGTTTTCTGAGTGACCTATGCTTTGTCAGACACAGTCACAGACCTGACCAGAAGTCACAACCAGGACAACCAGGTCCCTGTGGTTGTAGGCTAGCATAATATACTATACCGCTGCATCACCCAAGTGCCAGAGGATTTGAATTAATGTAAAAACGATTTACTACTACAATAGCTTATACCATGCAGTTTAAAACGATTTTATAACGAGTTTTTAATGATACAACTTATGACATTTAAGTTTTATGCTGGAAATGAGATAATAAACATAAATACACATTCAATAGAAACAATTCTAACAAGTTCTAATTTTCCGAGGCAAGCAATACATACTATACGCAGTACACACAATACTCTCCCGCAATCGGATGAGAAAAATGGCACTGCATGACAAAGGGAACCACGTGGCAGAAGTGATGAGTACTGCGAAATGTAATAAGGAAAAGCTGTGGTCTCACAATCATTTCACAACAGTTTCTTGATTTTTGCTTTTAGTACATTATCAAATATGTACTTTACTACTAAAATAAGCTTCATATTAATGCCAAACTGTAGTGCTGATCATGATCATGTTTTAAACGTGTTAAATGTACGCTACGTACTATAATACTCAAGCACTCGGCAGTGTGTGACATAGGGAGTCATATGGCAGGAGTGATGAGTGCTAGGAAATGCCTTAATCATGGTCATGTTGTAAACGTGTTTAATGTAGCCTACTTTATGATATACATTTACAATAAATTCAACTTATAATGGATTTGTCAGAACATATCACATTGTAAATCTGGGCGTGCCTTTATGATAAGTGATAAGAAGTATTTTTAATGGAAAAGGATTAAGTTGTGCAGGTATTTGAAAACATTTTAATAAAACTTTACAGTGGATTCATTTCTTGTTAATAACAAATGAAAATTACCTGAATGTGATTTAAAATATATTTCAGGGTTTAATTACTAAGTAATAAGTACAACCTTGGGTACCGGTAAACTAATGTGAATAAATGTAGGTTTAGTTCTCGAATCAGCATTTGAGTGGAAGCTAAGAAGATTTTAAGAATTTCTAAATCAACTGCATCGTACAAAAGGGAAATATAGTGGTAAATGTAGGATGTGTTTAACACTGACAAAAAAATTAGAATAAGGATTTTCTAATCCAGTGCTATGAATCTATAGGAGTAATTTGTGCGTAAAACTCACCGCCAGTGGAAATGTATAGTGTTCAGGGAAATATGTTTACATTACATTTAATCATTAAGCAGACGCCCCTAACCAGAGTGACTGCATGCATTATTACAATCCAGGAAACTGTGGCTTAAGGGCCTTGCTCAAGAACTAAACAGTGGCAGTTTGGCAGTCATTGACCTTTTGGTCTACAGTCCAGTAACACAAAGCCACCACAGCCCAAGACAGTCATACTGATGAGCAATGGGAAAAAATCCCATCAGCTGACGTCACTAGTCAACTAGCAAGTTATTTGCATGGATGGAAACTTGAACCATGGACCCTCAGATTAAAAATGTAGTGTTCTAATGACTGAGCTATCTGGACTATTTCCTTTATTTATTTTAAGACATCCACTATGTTTATATACAATATTATAGTCGAACACAGAATGCAAATGTTTACCATCACAGTAAAGTTTGCATGCCAATGAGAATCATATACATATATATATATATTACATATTATATATACATATAATCAGATACAAGCATATCACTGGTCAGTATTACTAGGTTTGAAGTCAGTCAAGATTGTGTTTTAATTGAATTGGGGAAAAACTATTTTCAATAACTCGGACCGAAGAAAAGTTTATATAGTACGTTAATAATGTGGTGGTATGATAATAATTTAACACCACCAGTGTTTTTAACACTTTTATACTGTTGTAAAATATAAGTAATGAAATCCTGTTCTCTGTTGCCTACATCCTAAATACTATCTAGAGTATACAGAGTATAGGGAGCAGAGTTGGAGAGTGTGCTAAACATATTTTGAACACTTCCTTTTTTCTTGCACTTTGCTCAGTTCTGTATAACAGCAGGTTCCGTCATGTGGCACACGAGATAACAGCTTAAACATGCTTTGTTTTAGAAAAAGGTGGTAAAAATGTCTTTTTAATGAAAACGATATCATTTTGTTAATCAAAACACCTTGGCAGCTCTCCATCAGATACGACCCAAAGAAATGTGATGCAGCAGACAAGATGAGGTGTGATGAAAATACTGTTATTGAATTATTAAGAAGTAACACATTGTTTAAGGTTTATTTGAGCTGCTTATATGGCTGTTTTGTGTTTTTAGTGAAAAAAAAGTCACAACAGTGGTAGCTTGGCAGAGCTGGCACAAGACTCAAGCTTCCTTTGTAATATTGTCTGAAACCCGTGAGAAAATTCCTCTTTCACAACCAGCCTTGCTGAGAAACTATTTTGCAGTCATTGGCCCAAAGCTGACACAGCTGACTGTTCAAGGATTTGGGATTGTAATATTAAGTGTTTTCTAAATTTAATATCAGAATGACTGTTTACTCACAGAATGGAAGTGACAATCGATACTGCATCACTGTACCTTTCATTATTCATGATTCCAGATGGTCCCCGACGTCAAATAATCACGTTTGCAGAGAAGCCTAACATTTCAATGTGACTCCTGGGGGCTGTTTCAAGACATATAAACAGAGCAAGCTCTACGCTTTTTTCTTTGACCAGAGCTGATGATACACTTTGGGCTCGGTGTTTAAACTTTCAGCTGAGAGAGCATCTATAACAAAGGCAAGGATGGCACATCGCTAAGCAATGAAATTTGGCCCATTTTGGTGTTACGTTAACAATTTACTGTATATATTCAATGTTAATGCACACACAACAATCACTTTATTAGATACAGCTCCCTGTTTCTACACTCATTGTCATTTTAACAGTTCCACTAACAAAAAGGAGGACTTTATAGTTCACCAATTACAGACTGTAATTTATCTGTTTCTCTACATTCTTTGTTCGTCTCCTTTACTCTGTTCTATAATAATCAGGACCCAACAGGACCAGCACAGATTAGGTGCTATTTGGGTGGTGGATCATTCTCAAAATACGTTATCAATGCTCAAAGGGAAATTTCCTCATGTAAAGTCGGAGACAGCAGTTCAGATTATAATGCAATGTCATCCTCTTATTATCAATCAGTACTCACAGGATCCTGATTACAGATTGTTGGTGGCTGGACATTTTTGGCTGCTGGACTATTTGAAGTGTTTAAAACTCTAGCAGCACTGCTGTATCTGATTCAATCATACTAGTAGAACACACACCGAGACACCACCACCACATTGCAGTGCTGAGAATGATCCATTACCCAAATAGTACCTATAGTGCTGGTCCTGATCATTATAAAACAGAGTAAATGGAAAAAAGAAGGTAAAGAAACAGATGGACCACAGTCTGTAACTGTGGAACTACACAGTGCTTCTGTATTGTAAGTGGAACTGATGAGCAACTAGAAACAAAGGTGTACCTAATAAAGTGATTGTGAGTGTATTTTTTATTAATTTATACAAGGTCTGGGGGCATCTGTCTTCTCTTACTGTAACATTAAGGACCACCAAAGGTATTGGATAGTGCACATGCACAGTGTGTTGCTTTTATCCATTTATTTAACATGACATAGAATTTATTTTTCTACTCTACACACTTCTGTGCTGCATGAACCAGTTGTTACCTACGCCTATGCAGTTGGAAACTCTTAACGTGTTACACAAACGTCCAAAAATGTCTGATTAATACAACTACCTGTATTACACTTAATTAATTGTACTGCATTAATTTTTTACCAGTTATCAGTTTCAAAATGTAATTAAAGCTCCGTTTTGTACAACATATGTTGTATCATTGTTAATCTGTACAATTTGAATAACATTCTATTTTAATTGATTGATTGATTATTGTACATCAGAATGGTTTGATAGACCAAATATTGTGCAACAGCTCTACAAGTTTAAATAACGTTTTAATATCTGTACTCTGAGTATTGCTTTGATGATTGCCTGTGGTTGCCTGATATTCAGTGAACCACTGCATTTTAGATCTACCCACTTTGCATTCTGTTGCAGTGCCCAGACTTTGAACTAAAATCGAAATATATGAAATTAACTTTTAAAAACGTAATTTAGCTGAGAAATAAACAATAGTATACTTTAATATATTCAAAGGCATCCTATTTTCAAGGTTGCCTCAAAGCTCCAGTGTCCCTGGTCTGATCCTCAGTCTGAACCTCAGACTTCTCCCTGTGTCCACATGGGTTTACTCCGGGTGCTCCGGTTTCCTCCCACAGTCCAAAGACGTGCTTTAGGTTAATTGATTATGATACATTGGCTCAGTATGAGTATGTATGACTAGTTTTGGTGTAACCTTGATGCACTACCACTGTCAGGATTCTGGGCTTCAGGGCCTATCCCCGGAGACAACGCAGGGTGCAGGCAAGGCTTGCATTTGTGATTACAAATATTTTTCTTTATCTTATCTCGTGCTGCATCTTTAGTTATTGTTGGTGTAGAAGCTTTACTTTAGTTAACTGCTAATTTCTGCCCTTACTGTTAGATAACAGGTTTAAATACTTGATTGTTTTAGGAGTTTTTATTCCTGTGGTTTATTCTGCGTTTGTTAAGAAATCTACTTGATTGAAAATGGTATTCAGTGCCTTACCTATGGCAAGTTATTAGTACCGGACTGTAAATGATGAGAATGCATTTAATGTTATTACAGACACCTCATTTCAGAGAGAGAGACATTGTTAGGAACAATGTTGAAAACTGGAAAATGGCTTGCTGTGTATTTAAGTTGGAGGCAGAAGAGAGGTGGGTAGGTAGAGACACAGCCATTCGACCATCCAGTGAAAGTTCATTCCAGGTGCCAGGAAAGTGTGAGTCTTGATGCTTGCCTTCGTTCAATCTTGTGTGGTGGGTCCATTTGGGCCAAGATTGTGTCCTGAAGGATACGAGCTACAGAGCACAGTAAGATTAGAGACATTATTTATTATGTTTATTTTGTTTAAACAAACTACTTCTAAAAACTAAAGCAAAATATTTTTCAAAATTTGTCTCTAAGTTAAAAAATGTTAAAAGAACAGAAGCTATAAGGTTTAAACATAATATATTAACAACAAAAATACAGCAACCCCGCCCCCACAAATGGTATGATCCACTTCCTCTCTGTTTCACAAATGAAAATAAAGTTTAAATGTACAGCTTTGTTGGTACATATATACATATAACATATGACATCTGGAAGACTGCAGACACATCTGTCTAGAAAGTGTAAATGTATGAATGTACAACTTCACTTTCCAGAGCTTAACTAAATCACAGCTTAAACCCCATGATTACAGTGCTTTAGATAATGTGCTCCACCTGGTTATAACTATAAGGATAAACAAGGATGAGGTGGAGCTGTTACTACTACTTATGACTTACTACGTGGCATAAAAAAATGCAGTAAGAGTTTTGAATTTTTTTATTGAATGCTTTTAATTAAATGACTATATTTGCTACCCTGAACAATTAAGAACTTTATATCCACACACTGCATCATTGAAATGTTTAGTTCTTATCACTTATTTTTATATAAGAATTAGATTAGATTCTGGCAATGTTTTTGAGATGGTAAAAAGCTGCTGATATTATATCATTGCAAGCTCTGCCCAGGGTTTGTATCCATTCCTCCAAGTCACATGAGCTGCCTCAGATCAAAGATGACCAACATAAACAAAATGTTTTGACTGTTTGTTCAGTGATGATTAAAGCCATTAAAAACAGTGAATATATGTGGCTTTGTAAATTCTAAATGCTTTATGTTAAGTGTGAAATGTTTATGGCAAAAAACACTGAGTGCAGAGCCATAAAAATGGGTTTACATGATTATTATTTGACTAATTGTAATCATTATAAATGTACATAACCTGAAACTAGAGAAACTGTTTGTATGGATGAGGGAAGTTATTTTTGAAAGGTCAGCCTTTTTCCACAGTAGCAGAATAACATGATGATCAAGATGCTGTAAGATCACAATGTGAGTCTTTTTTGTTCCGTTCAATGAGAGACATGAGTTAGCTTCAAAAGCCAACAGGTAGGAAACTTAAATAAAAGTCTAGATTTGATTCCTGCCTTGCACCCTGTGCTGCGAGTTAGGACCATGCTTCCCACAACTGTGTGAGACACAATAACAATGTAGAATGTAAAAAATGTTAACAGTGTCCAGACAAGAGAAAAATGACACTATGCCTGGATTTAGCCTCAGGAGAATCGAGTGTTGATCTCCATCAAAAGGTGAATGCTGCTATTATTGTTGTAACGTTTACTTTATTTATGCCACTCAGTATTGTACAAAAATGACCTGAAAACAAACAGTGAGTACAATTTTAAGAAAAAAAGTTAAAATGCTCTAAAGTTAGTATACCTGGTCTGTTCCTCTATTTACAGACTGGACAGTATTTTAGATAATCTGTATTATCATCTGTAATATGTAATGTAGATTATTTTATACATTGTTATACATTAGCTTTGTGGGTTCCAAAAAAAACCTCTCAGACCCTGGACAGTAAACCAACTCAATTCAGGTCACTACGTTCACCTGATGATACCTAGACCTAATTCAGAGTAACCAAGCGCATTAAGTTTACATTCACATTCTGTACTGTAACTCTGAGCTCCAAACAAATTGTAATGCTGTCAAGATAGATTAGTGGAGTTGAGTTTGAAAAGGAAAACATTTGGCTTCCATGAGTCTATGACTTTTATTTTGAAAACTCAGGTTACGTCTCAAACCAAATCCCATATCTGCACTGCTGAGTTTCCCTTGACATTTGATATTGTACTAAATAAACAAAAGTTACTTTGGAGCAGCGCTAAATGTTATATGTTCGTGGATATATACTAATCGTTTTCGACAATTAAGTTTAATTGTAGTTTATAGGTTTGTAATTTAAAAATAAGATGTGTTTATACTTGATTTTAATATTATTAGGTGTACTATTATTTTATATTTAGGTTCTCCCCAAATGGCAAAAGACAAATATGGGCTGCCCACTTTACAACCAAAGTTATTCTTATAGTTTGGTTAATATTCTGCTTTGTTATTGTTATCTATATTATCTATATTATTGGGACACACGGTGGATCGGTGGGTAGCACCGCTGCCTCACAGCAAGAAGGTCCCGGGTTTAATCCCAAGGCCTGGGTCCTTTCTGTGTGGAGTCTGCATGTCCTCCCTGTGTCTCCAGTTTCCTCCCACAATCCAAAGACACGCTTCTTAGGTTAATTGGTGTCTTTAAAAACACGGCCCTTAGTGTGTGACTGTGTGCATACCTGTGTGTGTGTGTGTGTGTGTGTGTGTGTCCTACGACTGATTGGCGCCCTGTCTAGGGTTGTTCCTGCCCTTTTGTCCAGAGTAGCTGGGTGAGCCCCGGCTGACCCGCGACCCCATGTGGATTAAGCGGAAGATAATGAATGAATGAATGAATCCATATGATCTATCTGTATTATTCTTATAGGTAATCTATTTTTATATTTTAAGAGTGGTGTTCATTCATTTATTCATTCATTTATTATCTTTTCCGCTTATTCCACTTGGGGTCACGGGCCAGCCGGTGCCCACCCGGCAACTCTGGGTGCAAGGGCAGGAACAACCCCAGATGGGGCGCCAATCCATCGTAGGGCGCACTCACACACACACACACACACTAAGGGGCACTTTAGAGACACCAATTAACCCAACGTGCATGTCTTTGGACTGTGGGAGGAAACCGGAGTACCCGGAGTAAACCCACGCAGGACATGCAGACTCCACACAGAAAGGTCCCTATTCACTCCACGCTGGGATTGAACCGGCGACCTTCGTTCTTAGTTGCTGTAGTTGTATGTAAATATATTATATGTTATTTGTACTCAGTGGAGAATAATGGTCAACATGTTTGACAAGGTCTTTACATAAAAGGTTTGTTCTATTTTTTAAAAGGTTTGTTCTATTTTTTTAAAAGGTTTGTTCTATTTTTTTCCTCTGTTTGCTCCTCCGTATCCTGCTCATGGCCAGATCTGAAAAAAAAAAAAAAAGAAAGCCAGATATGGGATCATCCCACTACACTGCAACCTACCCATTATATTTGTGAAACTCAATTTGTTTCTGTTTCCTGTTGTATCCATGCTTTTTAATCGGCATGGTCATGTGATTCCAGCATCTATCCCCAGAGAACACAGGGTGCAAGTGGAAGTGTATCCTAAATGATAAACCAATCCACTGCAGGTCCTATAGTGATTGCTGTTGCTTTGGCTACTGATGATCCCCAAGACAGACGTGCTCCACCAAACACAGGCAGCCACGCTTGGCAGTGGTAAAAAAATGTATTAGACTGCTGCACCACCTGTGAGACAGCTTATGTTGTGTGTTCTTTTTTTAATCAGTGTACATTTTCAGACACCTTGGTCTAACATGTAAACAACATTCCTTATGAAAATTTCTTCCATGTTGCTTTTTACTGCTCATTGAAGCTTCTCAGTGTCTAATCATGTCACATGGAGAAAAAAAAATCTTGTTAGGTTGAAAACAAATATAAAATGTGGTCTGTTAGATCAGTACGATTTGAACACACTGTGCAGTAAACAGACAATAAATAACCAAAAATTTCTGGAAGCATATCACATTTAAATACTGACATCTGCTGGACAATATTGTTACTACACTAACTGCTCTACACAGCCAAATATAATCTTCTAATTTTAATATTTATCTGGTTGTTTGTTTGTTTGTCTTCTTAAGCGTCGCTATCGGCATTAGCGACACACACAAGGTTATATCCATACACAAGTTCAGCTTAACACTAGTCATATATATACATACACAAGTTAATGCCAATTCAGAGTAATCAATAAACCTAGCAGGCATGTCTTTGGACTGTAGGAGGTAACTGGAGTAAACCCACGCAGACACAGGGAGGACATGCAGACTCCACACATAAAGGACCCAGGCTGCTCCACTCTGGGATTGAACCCAGGACCTTCTTGCTGCGAGTCACCATGCTGCCCAATATTTCTCTGCCATTCTGTTATGGCAAGCATACATGTTAGAGAGGTAGTGCATTAAATAAAACAAAAATTTACGATAAAACATTTAGAGAGTTCACTGTCTATCAGAGGCGAAGCTCAATTTCGGCCTACATCATAAAATGTGTTGGTTTATTTATACGTAAATTCTACCCTCCGCTCCTTTTCAAGAAAATGATCTGTGACCCTGTCGTCTTTTCCAGGGACATGACTAGTGTCCTCTCAACTCAGAACAGAAGGGAAATTAAAACGTCCCACCGATGTTTACACCAAAAGATCGCTGATTCGCTCATTTCGCTGTCAATCAAAAAGGGTTTCAGCCTCAGACAGATCATC
>JAVSBV010145774.1:0-15800 GCA_033117975.1 Parotocinclus spilosoma | reverse complement strand
CTTATCCAGTGTGATCTGACTCGTTCTCTTGACGGACTGCACTTGAACAAAATCAAGAAAGTGGTGGGCGTGTTCACAACACAACTTTTCGGATTTCCTGACCTTTGATGGAGAAGGCTGTGTCCAGTATGAGAAAATTCCTACCTTGGTCAGCTTTATAAACATTTACACACTTTAAAACACCTTGTTTCCTTTCTGATTTCCCCACTAGTGTGTTCTCTGCATATTGACACTAGGGCTTCTTCTTCCTACCTTCCACGTGTCATGTTTCCCACACCTAACAGTCCTTCTGTGTCTCTTTTATCCTTTGTCTCTTTTTCCTCTCCATTATCCTTTGTTCCTTCCCTTTCTTCATATATATTTCATCTGCTTCTCCATCACATCCCAGCTCTGCTTTCTGCTTTTTTTTTTGTTTCGTTTGTTCCCTAATAAATGTCTCATCATTCTCTTCATAACATCTCAGGAGGCACGATGACCCAAGTGGTTAGCATTGTTGCCTCACAGCTCCAGAGTTCCATGGTTTGAAACCTGTCTCTGTATAGGTTTACTTCAGATACTTCACTTTCCTCACACCAATCTTCCACACCAAGCAGGTCTAGAGGACCCATCTAGTGTTTATGTGTTTGACCTGGAAAGGCATGGACACCACCACCACCTGTCCAATACACGCTAGAGAGTAACACCCCATGACCAATTCTGGTTACGGGAGCAGTGAGTGAGTAAAACATGTTTTAAAACGTTTTTTTTGTATTTTCATGACGTCTCTTCTTCCTTGCAGATGGAGAAGTTTGGCAAAGCCGTCAATTATGCCGACGGTGCTCTATCCTTCATAGAATGTGGAAATGCCATGGAACGAGACCCGCTAGAAGCCAAATCGCCGTACACCATGTACTCAGAAACAGTGGAGCTCATTAGGTCAGTACTTCTGAACACCATCCCTCTCTCTCTCTCTCTCGCTCGCTCTCTCTTTTTCTCCTTCCCTCTCTCCCCCTCCGCATGATTATCCTACCTGCCGTGATCAAAATAAAAGGATGACTATCATTACAGCCACCACCAGCCAAATCTGCATAACAAGGTGTACAATTAGTGGGGCTTGTTTTATTAATGCCCTGGACAATGAAAATAGATGGACCTCGAAGCTCGTCAGTGCACTAGCGTTGAATCAGAATCAGAGCTTGGAGAGGCGACGTGTGTGGCTACGCAAACTCACACACATGCTCTAGTTGTTTACGCTACAACTGGCCATAAAACAGAGCTACATTAAACCGCTAAAGCGGTTTGTTTATGCCAGAAGGGAAATCCACTGATGAGGCTTACACAGTTCTCTAATCAGTACCATGGTACTGCATGCTGAAGAGGATTTAGTCAGTTCTCCACTATTGCAGTGTTTAACGTCTCGTGGTGCTCGGTATTTGTTTGAAACGTGTTCTGTGTGGTTTAAGGTACGCCATGCGACTGAAGAACTTCACCAGTCATTCAGCCACACTAGTTGAGAAGAAATTAGCCGTGTTGTGGTGAGTTGGATTTTTTTTTTCGACCCTCTTTGTACGAGTGTTGTTGTGTGATTGGAGTGCTGATGTTTTTAATTATTCTTAATTACTTTGGTGGATGAATAAAAAATATATGAATGAATTGGTATCTGATGTTGGGTGGCAGGGTGGCAATTAGTCCAGGGCCTTCGAGCCTGGTTATCCTGAAAAAAACGGCCCCTACCCAGGGTACAATGTTCATTTGTACACGTTATGTTAAAACACTGTGCGAATTAAAGAACATGCCAATTCCAAATGGTCCAGTAGCGTTTTTGTAAGGTCTTAGAACTTAATCGACTTGTTGCTGGTTCATTCAAATTTGTAAAAATGTATATACAGTCGATTCCGGTTAATGGGACCACATCGGAACGCGATCGTTTTGCTCCTAACAACCGGCTGATCCGATTAAACAAACATGGCCTATGTTACAAGACGGGACATACTATGTAACATATTAAATGTTTATTTATTCTTCATTGTACGATTTACATGTATAGTGAACATACAAACAAGAACTACTGTTGCTTACCAACTTTGTTCATTGAAAAATAAATTTGCAACCGTTTTTCGGAACGATCTACAACACAATGTATAGGTACTCAGCATGCGAAGCATAATACTGTAAAATAAAAAGTTCTTGCACGTGTCGCGTTAACGCGAGTTTTTTTTTCTCATTTGCTCTTACATTCTTTGGTCCGATTAAGCAGAATTTTGGTCCAAATTAACGAATAACATTACACGTATGTAATAGGATTTGTTTTGGTACTTTAGAATTTGGTCCGAATAAGCAGCTGGTCCCATTAACCAGTGATCCAATTAACCGAATTCGACTGTATCCCTAATTTACGATGGGCGTAAGTTCTGACAAAACCATGTTGAATGTATCATAAACTGAGAAGCTTAATATATACCTTATATATCATAGCGTAGCCTACATCAAACCCGCTTTAAACACTCACAGTAACAAAATTGGGCACAATCCTTAAAATAAAGCTTAATTTTATAGAAGTATTGTAAAGAGTTATCACAACAGAACATAAAATACTAAAAGATTGTTGTTGTGACCACTTTTTACTACATTTCCCAGCGCTTATCTCTCTTGCCATGTAACTCCCTAAGTCACGCCCTCCTGATTTCCTCATTTAGCACGGGAGAGTATCATACTATCGTCCCGCTCCCCTAAAAATGGAAATTCAGGATTGAATGTACAGTTTCTGCTGCATGTCTAATACTGTTCATTGTCATATTGCCATCATAAAGTCGAAACATCGTAAATCGTACCTGTACTTTATTTAACCTGGGACTTCATAATGGGTTCCCTTGCTCTGCATTCTCACCTGTGTTGGCTCTGTAATGGTGATGTGTGATGAGCATCGGTGCTTTAACAGTGAGCCACTGCAATTGGTACCCCGCTTGTGGCGAGGTGAAGTTTGAGTTGTTTTTCGAGTTGACGGGGGCCCATTAGTTGCCAAAACAGAAACAGGATAGACCAGGTTGAGTGTGGTGCTGGGAAAGACTGAGCCATTAACCAGAAAAATTATTAAACAGGTCACTGACTGTTCACTGGACATTACTGTAGTCACTTAGTCGCCAGAAAATTGCGTGCAAACAAAACATAAATGTGTCATAGATACCACCAAAAACATGCACGCCCACGAAACAGTATTACGAACGATCTAGTAGCTCAGGCAGATGAAACAGAGACTCATTGACTGGATGTGAACCAATTTATATATATATAAATATAGTATAGATTACAGAGATTATACTGGTAGCAGAAAAGTAGTAGGAACAATACTACTTCTAACAGGACATACACTTAGAAAATAAGCAGTAGAAAATCACCCATGCAAACTTTTAGGAATCCTATATCGCGCTCTTGAGCAGCCCGGTCTTGTTCCCATCGCCGCCCGCCATTACAGAGTGATTCTTGAGCCATCCTTTTATCATCCTGCGGGCTAACGACGTGACAAGTCTCCACTATATAATGATCAACCTTGGCTTTGTTCTTTGCCGAGTCGTCTCTTTCAGTAGTTCGCAGCTCGGCTGACGCACATCGTGATTCCATTATTTAATTTAGACGGTGACATCCTGGGGCGTACAGAGCCGACAAAAGTGTATGGGGGAAAGCCCAGAGGTATCTAGCGTTCTAGGGAAAGATCTAGGGTTTCCCTTCCAGTCATCGCTTGGCTTATATTGAGCCTCACTCCGGCTGGCTGCATGCTACAATTGAGACAAGTCCCGGTTCGGCTTCCTCGTGCATTGACCGCATGCCCGAGCTCGCCCTCTGGCGTTCCGGAGCTCCTCCGTGCGACTCAAATCGGCGCTTTCTTGAGCTTACGTCTACCCTACGCTGTTTCGGCGATTCGCACTCAGGCCAGTTGTTGATGTCATTCCCATTCTGGACGCTCCGCAGCTGCGTGATTCCCCCTTTTTGTTTGTTGCTTGGAGAGTCTTTTGCTCTGCCTCTTTTGTTGTATCCTCGTTTTAAAAGACTGTTGTTTGTTCCCCATGCCGCATCCTTGGGTCCTCCAGCCGGTATTGTACAAACACAAGTTAGTTATACCAAAAAAGCTCTAAACACATCAACCAAGTTAGTAGTATGTTGTAGTAAAGTAGTTTCTATTTTGACATTTTTGTTTTCTATTTCAAACTTTTAGTATTTTTAAGACCTCCTGTCATTAAATCTAATAGAAATTGACTGGATGGCCCTTAAACTGCGCACATATAAGTCTTAAGATATGTGTTTAAGTAAATGCATTGCTCACAAAAAAATGCTCACAGTAATTTTTGAGGTATCCCCTACTTTTTGTGAGCAGTGTATTTAAGCTCTGAAAGGCAGCCTGGCTCTTCAGGACCCCAAACAGTGTGTGGGTTAATAAAGTCATTCTGAGCACTCACTAAATACCACAGTGTGAAAAAAACTTTGCTGTGTAAAATCCCACAGCAGCTCCCCAGCCTCCAGAAGCTAAATCTGCCTCTTTCAGCTGGTCTACCTAAATCTCCCCCAAGCCATCACTCGCCCATGATTGGCCCTATCTGAGAGGGAGCTTTAAAACAGCGCGAAAGCACTTAATCAGCTTAGAGCGGATCATTATTCTTGTATTTCATTAAGCCGTTAGAGGATAATGAAAGATTTCCGGGCCACGGCGGCGGGATATATATATTCCTGGCCTGATAAAAAGCATGCGCATGCCAGTCTGCACATCACATCACGGCCACTTGTTTATGTTGAATGTCAAGGTTAAGATTTGTGCTCGTGGTGGGATGACAGGCATCAAGCCAGATTGAAATTCAGCCGCCAGCCTCGTGCTTTTGTTAATCAAAGTCATCTAGCATGTGAAGGACGCCTTCAAAGGCTCCCCGCGTTAAATTTGATGGAGTCTGGTCGGAGGATTGATCAGGCATTTCGGGATGCGGCGCATTTAAGAAGAGCTGAAAATATGCTCACAGCTTCACGTCGTTTAATGCGCCCTTTCGAAATTAAGCTTCTTTTCAATTACATAATTGGACCAGAGGTTGCCAGACATTTGCATAAGCCTGTATGTTGGTCGTCTGTAATAAAGCGAGGCGTAACATCGTTTCTTATTTACTTCAGTTAAGGTTTACTTAGGAACCTAGAACAAAGTAGTGTATGATGAAAGGTTTAGATCAAACATTTGGTTAATTAAGGAAAGACAATCCAAGTCCCAAATTCACAATTTGCAGTAGTGCACTATGTACTACATACACTGGTCACAAAGATTTTATTATGGGACGTTTCATTTTAAAATATCCCCAGTTTTTTACACACACACACACACACACACACACACACACACACACACACACACACACACACACACACACACACACAGGTATACTTCAGTTTGGGTTTAGAAACCACAGGCTCTGAACAGGAAATAACAAACGGCTGGCTCTAAATGAGGACAGGGGTCGTTTCTTGTGGGTGAGTAAAGACTAAAGAGAGGACTGTAAAGACATAAATAAAAATATACAATTTATTAGTGTTTAAAGTTACATTTTTAAGAAGTACTGAATATTAAACATTCTCATTATCTGAGAAAGAAACACAGAAAAATACTCTGAAGTTGTTTTGATGTAGTGGAACGTTTCGTGTGAGCAGTGAAACCACATCGAGGAACCAACGATTCTTAGCATTTGGTAAACGTTTAAAATAAGACACGAACAGGAAACTGGTCACTGCAGGGTACAAACTGAGGCCTGATCTCTTCTGAATTCACCACAACTTCTAGATTAAAGTTCATGTCACGTCTTTATTTTAAAAATATATCACAAAAACATATTTAAATAATCATTGAATCTATTAAAAAAGATGATGTAACATTCCCTTTACTTTCCACCTTAAACAGCAACAACTGAAACTAAACGATCAGTCACTGACATCACTGTAGAAATGATTTAATTCAGATTATGAGAATTTAATTCCTGTTTATTTTACTAACACAACATTTCTACAAGTCAATCATGGCTGCTTTCTGCCGTCTGATCCGGATTAAATGTACTGCTGGGGCTCAAACTCGGTCCCCTGCAGGGGTCAGATTAATTTCTGTAGTGCTTTTTATGATGTCACAAAACAGCTTTACAAATATCTATTATATTCAATTATCTAGATCCAAAACCAAACTGATAAAAGCCTAGTGTGACAGGAAAAAACTTCCTTAAACATTATAAAACACTTTGGCAGGAGCTGCTACATAACCTCCATCCAGCACCTCTGCATCACACATCACACTCATCATCGGTTCACATCACATCATCCACTTGTACCTTCACTCGCTCCAGTCAGCTGAAGCTCGGGGCCAAACCACACAAGGCCCCCATACATCCCCTTCTGCCAATGAGGATAGGGCCACGTAGGCTTACATTACCCAAGCCCTGGCGGACAGAATCATTTTCACCTCCTCATCTCCGTTCTCCCCCGGGATTTTCTTCATGCCCAGGAAAGGGAAACAGCAGATTGTACTCAGACAGACAGTACTCCTCCCTGTCGCAGCACTGCCAGCACATCCAGGATGTCCTTAGCCGGTTCACCCAGGCACCTGTCCTCAGTCACCCCAACCCAGACCCCTTCTATTTGTACTCGAGGTTGATGCATCTAACACCGGACCCCCCTGCTACCAGTGGCCTATTACTTTCATAAATATAACCCAAAGTGGAATTACATGGCCAGTGATCACAAGCTACTAGCCATCCGGCTCACCCTAGGATGTCATTGGCTGGAGTGATCTCAACATCTTATCCTGTTCTACAAAAATCAAAGCAACCTTGAGTACCTGAAGGCCGACAAATGGCTCAACACCAGTCAGGCCCAATAGGTCCCTTCTTCATTTGGTTTACCATCAACATCACATACCAGCCAGGCCATCAAAATATCAAAGTTGATGCTCTCTCTCGCCAGCATGGGGATGACACAGAGCTCAACACCACCGAGGAACCTGTCCTGTTGCCCACGTACTTACTCCAGGCGATCCAGTGGGAGGTGGACCGGGACATTTAACATGCTTCGGCCAACACCAGTCTTCCAGCGCAGTGCCTGGAACAGTGTACTTACGTGTCTCAAGAGGATTCCTGGGAGACTTACACCCTTTGGGGTGAGAACTCAGCGAGGATAGTGACATTAGTCTGAGCACTTTAAATCTCCTGGTCGACCTCTCATTGGACGGCCTAAAAGAAGCCAGTGGGTGACTGGATGGGTTCAACAGAGGGACTGATGTTGGAATTGTCCCTGAACTGATGTAAGAGTGCATCCGGTTCTGCTGACCTGGCTGGTAGGTAATCCTTAGGTCAAAGCGGCAAAAAAAAAGCGACCATTTGGCTTACCGGGTGTCGCTTGGTGCTTTTGAGGTACTCCAGGTTGCGGAGGTTCGTGAATATGAGTACCTCATGCATGGCCCTGCAAAGTAACCGTATATTTGAAACATTTCAGTCAGGGTTCAGGTCTCATCACAGTACTGAAACAGCACTAATTATGGTACTTAATAATCTAGTAATATCATCAGATAATGGGTGTGTTTCTATTCTTGTTCTATTAGATTTAAGTGCAGCATTTAACACTATAGATCATGAGATCTTACTGAATAGGTTAGAAAACACTATAGGTATTAAGGGACTGGTACTTAACTGGTTTAAATCTTATCTGACTGACTGGTACCAGTTAGTTTATGTAAATAATCAACACTCTAAGCTTTCTAAAGTAAAGTATGGTGCCTCTCAGGGGTCTGAGGGACACACTGTTATTCTCCCTGTGCATGCAACATTTAGGCTCAATTATTCATAAGCACAGTATATTTGTTAGGGTTCCTACCTCTCGCACCAGAGCGTTCCGCCATCCTCGCTGATTGCCGTTACAGCGCAATCGGTGAGGCAGTTTATAATTGGTGCTTAATTTAGGACCTGATTCCAAACATCTGCTTCTCCTGTTACTTAAGTGTGGGTTCTAGTGTTGTTCGTGGCCAGGTCCTCACACTCCACCTGCGCACCCAACCACCGGCGCGCACGCACACACACCTTGACATCGTCACGATCACCGCTATGGTCAGCTGGGTACGTCCCGGGGCTTATAGTGCCGATGGATGTGTACAGGGGAAACCCCTGAGGTACTTTGAGGGTTTCCCCGTCTCTACTCGTGCGCTCCTCACATGCCTGAGCTCAGGCACTTCGGTGCCTTCCACGATTCATTTGCCCGCGCTATATGCGATCCCGAGCTAGTGCACGCGCGCTGGCGCTTTGGCTGCCCATTGGACTGTGTATGGTACCCCGAGGTGAGACAGATGGCCACCCCTAACTTTTCCAAAAATGCTGCCCAGACAACAGAGGTAAACTGGGGACCCCGAGCAGTGTGGATAGCCTCTGGGATCCCAAACAGAGTGAAGATCTTGTCAAAGAGGGTTTCTGCTGTCTCAAAGGCTGTGGGTAGCTCGGGGAAGGGGAGAAACCTGCCAGCCGTGGAGAAGCTATCCAGTATAGTGAGAATGGTAGTGAAACCCTGGAATGGTGGAAGGTCCATTACGAAATCCAGAGAGAGTTGAGACCAGGGGCGTTGAGGCACAGGTAGGGGGACTGGGCAGCTATAAGGAGGGGGTCTTACACTGGGCACAGGTGGAGCAGGAGGCGACAAAGGAGTCGGTGGCACACACGTGGTGGTCTTGCACGGCCGATGGTGTCGTCCAGTTCCCGCTCAAAGTTCGACTGCTACTAAAAAGCATGTGGCTGGTAGGATGGGCTCCAGGAGTTTCTGATAAGAATGATAAAAAGGCTACAGGATGTAGCTTAGGGGGTTCCCCGAGGCACTGGGGCAAGATGGCTTACAAAGGGGAAGTTTGGGTCGGGGTGCCCCAGGACCAGGGCACAGGAAAATGCCTTCTTAAGGGGGTATCAAAAACCCAGCTAAAGTTTCAGATGAATCTTCGATAAAAATTATGAAAGTCTCACTTCTTTGCCTTCACCTGTAGGTGATTCTGTTGAAGCGGTTGGAGGACCTGTCATATGTGGACAATGTGGGATGAGAGGTCGATGGAGTACACCAGGATGTCATCTAGGTAGACGATTATGAAATGTCCTAGTATATACCGGAGGATGTCATCAATAAATGTCTGGAAGAGGGCAGGGGCGTTGGCTAGACTAAAAGGCATTACTAGGTACTCATAGTGTCCTGAGCTGTTGTCTTCCACTCATCCCCCTTCTTAATGTGCACCAGGTTGTATGCATTCTAAAGGTCGAGCTTGGTATACCAGCAAGCGGATCAGAGTTGTTCCAGGGCCAAGGGTACGAGGAGGAGCGAGTAGGCATACCGCTTAGTAATCCGATTAAGCCTCTGGTAGTCAATGCACAGCCTCAGGGAAGAATCCAACTTGGGGACAAAGAAGAATCCTGCCGAAATAGGGGGGGAAGAAGGTTGAATGCGGTCAAGGTGGAGATACTCAGATATATAAGCTTTCCTGAAGCCTCCTTTGCCAGGGATAACAGGCAGAGCCTAGCTTTAGGGAGGGGTGCATCATCCAGCAGCTCGATAGCACAACTGTAATCTTGGTAAGGAGGAAGAGGAGTCAGTGTGCCTTCTTTAAAAACAGGGGCAAGATCCACATAATCGGAGGGGGAAGAGCAAGGGGCTGAATGGAGTTGAGCTGTGGCGCGAGGCGCACGAAGAAGCCGTGACAGGGCGCGTCTCAAATTAAGTCACACAACTAATCAGAGTGAGACTTGGCTTACCAGCCGACGTAGGCCGCTTGGGCTGGGTGCCAGCATGGTTGAACAGCTCGACCAGCACCGAGGTGGGATCTGGGGCAGGTTTCCCGGGGGACTCGCACATAGGGTGGGGTGAAGGTCTTTTCCCTGTACGTAGACATGCCGAGTGGCATGCGGGAGACCATCCACCGATAGAGCCAGAGGCCCAGTCAATGGACAGGTTATGAGCCCGGAGCCAAGGGTGACCCAGGACAACCTGCATGTGCAGGGAGTGGGCTACAAGGAATAAGAGCTGTTCTGAGGAGACGGGTCCGGTGGGGCTCTGGTGTGGCCCGTGCCACCTAGCTGCATGGGTTCGGGTGAAGGGGACCACTCAGGGACGGGACCAGGATCAGACCAAGAAGGGTTACGATCTTGCGAAAGAGGCAGATGTGCGCGTGAGTATGCCCGCTGATGGACCCGGTTGTCGAGAGAGGCCGCAAGCTAGTAGAAGGCGGAGAGGGAGGCAGAAGGATCCCGAAAAGCGAGCTCGTCCTTGAGAACCTCATTGAGACCCCGGTGGAAGAGGACGGTAAGTGGGGCCTCCTCCCATCCTGCCTCCCCTGCCAAGGTGCGGAACTCGACTATGTAGTCCGCCACCGGGCGATCGTCCTGGGAGATGTCAACCATGTCTTGTCCCGCCTGGTTCCTCCCCGAACGGTGGAGGAAAGTCTCCCTGAGGGTGATGGGAAAAGCACAATCGGGCCCCTTTTGTTACCAAACAATGGTGACCCATTCCAGGGCCCTCCCCAAAAGGAGAGAGACCATATGAATGAAGGAACCCCATGACGTATAACAAAAAAAGAGAAAAAAAACTAAAAAGGCAGAGCAAAAAGGCTCTCAAAACTACAAAACGAAAAAAGGGGAAAAAGCACGCAGCTGTGTTGCGTCCTAAATGGGAATGGACCCCACAGCTGGCGCGCGCCAATGTGCACTGAAACGGCAAGGGGTAGAGAAGGAGCCAATTTGGGACGCTTCCAAAATCGAGTGGCACGGAGGAGCTCCGGAACAGCAGAGGGCGAGCGTGAGCTCGAGTGCGCCGGGCACTCGAAGAAGCCGAAACGGGGCGCCTCTCAAATCGAGTTGCACAGCCGACCGGAGGGAGATTCGGCTTACCAGCCGACGTAGGACGGGGAAGAGAAACCTTGATTCTGTCCCTGAACCAGAAAATACCTCCGGGGTTTCCCTCGTACGTGTCCATTGGCACTAAAATCCCCAGGACGTTACCGACTGGCTACAAATGATCGAATGGATGACCGCGCGTACAACAAGTGTTTGTAACAACCTGGCCCCGAACAACGCTGGGGGTCGTACTTATATAGTAGAGCCCCCAGGTGTTCGTTATCATGTTGCCAATCAAACTCGGGATATAACCGGCATGACTGGACGCTCTGTAACGGCTACTGGGACCAGTATGCACTGGAAAAATGTCTGTAAAACCGTCCAATTCCTCCCACTTCTTGAGCTGGAAGTTGCCCTGGAGCAAAAATAGCAGAGGATCTACAAGAACCTCTGGATAATCTGATCCTGTTCATACCTCATTACTAACAGTGTGTTTCAGCACTGCTGGGTAACCTTACACTCTACTGAACAGTCAATGTGGGGGCACTCTGGTCCAGTTTAACATGCTTCTGTTCACCCTCATGAATTTATTACTTGTTACACAATCACCATAATTGAGTTTGCATCTAATTAGTGTAATCAAACAACTTTCTTTGACTTTTCATTTGCTTTTGTTATTAACTTGTTTATTAAATAAACTCAAATGCTTCTTTTTTAATCTCTTTATATTCATTTTGAAATATCCCTGAGCAGTGTGTATAGAGTTATGTATAGAGTTTAATTAGGATTTATCATTATCTAACTTTCATTGGTCATTCTGAGATGATGCAATCCTGATGATGTAATCTTTTTCCTACAGTTTCCTATCAAAGACTGGGATAAATATCTACACAAGAAAATTAGAGACAATTTTTAAATGTAAACACAATTTTAATTTTCAGCACCTCAGAATGAGTTTAAGTTAAATTATTTCCATATCTGAACCGATTTGACCGTAGACCAGTGTAATCATAATATCATAACGTCTTGTATTGTTTATTCTGTTAAACACTGCCCTCTTCTGGTGATAACAATCATTGCACAATCAGAACACAGACAAATGTTTATTACTGGTTTTGATTACTGTTTATTAATGTCATAATGTGTGTGATGATGTTTATGATGATCAGAGTTTCCTGTACCAGAAGTGATGTCATAATGTGTGTGATGATGTTTATGATGATCAGAGTTTCCTGTACTGTGAGCTGTAGGTGATGTAGGTTATACAATCCAGATGTGAGACAGTGTTTCTCTCAGCTGCTGCTCTGGATGATCTCTTATGTTTTATATCATCATAATGAAGATCCTCTTCCTAAAGAGAGATACAGGAGAAGAAAAAAACGTATAAACCACAGAAATAAACATTTATCCAGATGTTTTGTTTACAACAGGGTAGACCGACTGTGCCTCGAAAAGGTTCCCCCCCTGGTGGACATCGTTCAGGGCGACCGCCCGATGGTGGACTACATTGTTGCTCAAGGGGGTCCTATTACCAACCAAATCTGCTCAGTCACTCTCACCTTTGGGGGACACCAGCAATGCCTCAGGTTCCTCGTCACCCAAGCCCCCCAGATGCAAGTGGCCTTGGGCCATCCTTGGCTCAAAGCCCATAACCCGCCCATCAGCTGGGCTATAGGGTCCATCTATGGATGGCCGATTGCATGCGAGTCTGCTTATCTGCTTGGAGAACACCCCCCAACGGCCAGCTCCCCGACAGCGCCTCCCGAGGATCTATGACTGGTTCCTCCTCAGTACCACGACCTAACGGACGTTTTCGACTGTGCCATAAACCTCTTGCCAGGCACCACGCCTCCCAGACGGCACCTCCTCTTCCTTTCGGAGCCCAAGCACAAGGCCATGGAGGACTATATCAGGGAGTCCCTTAAACAAGGCTTCATTCGCCCATCCTCCTCTTGGGCCAGGGCCGGTTTCTTTTTTGTGGGTAAGAGAGACGGCTCCTTACAGCCTTGCATCAACTATCGTGGACTTAACGCCATTTACATCAAGGACCCCCTGCCCCTGATGTCCAACGGGGCAGGGGGTCCTTGATGTCCCAAGCTCGACCTGTGGAACGCCTATAACCTGATCCACATCTGGAAGGGAGATGAGTGGAAGATGGCCTTTATCACCCCTAATGGGCATTATGAGTGTCAGGTCATGCCTTTCGGCCTGATGAATGCCCCAGCCGTCTTCCAACAGTACCTCAATAAGGTGCTCCAGGAGGTGTTAGACAGGTACGACTATGTGTATCTGGATGATATACTCATCTTCAGCCCCAAACCAGAGGCCCACGTCAAGCACGTGCGACGAGTTCTCCAGCTGCTGCTACTATAGCACCAGTTTTACGTTAAGCTGGAAAAGTCCACCTTCCACGTGACCGGGTGCTACGTATGGACCCAAGCAAGGTCGAGGCCGTTAAGACCTGGCCGGTCCGCACCTCAAAGCGGCAGGTACAGAAGTTCTTTGGCTTTTTGATTTTTTTCGGAAATTCATCCAAGTTTTAGCTCAGTAGCCGCACTCCTGATGGACCTACCCAGCAAGTTACCCTTCTGGTGGTCTAGCAAAGCCTAGGCCCCTTTTGACCTGCTTTGGATACTGCTTGCTATCTCCCCTGTACTACGCCTACCTGACCCCGAGGAACCATTCATGGTGGAGGTGGATGCATCCGAGGTTGGGGTAAGGGCCGTCCTGTCCCAGAAACTGCCCCCAGATAGAAGCATGCACCCCTGCACATTTTTCTCCCACCGGTTGACATTAGCCGAGAGCAATTACCCGGTGGCCTTGGAGGAGTGGCGGCATTAGCTGGAGGGGGGCCGGCATCCGTTCTTGGTCTGGACCGACCACACACTTTCAGTTCACCTTGTCGTACCACCCAGGTTCCAAGAACATGAAGCCGGATGCCCTCTCATGTCTATGGGAGCTCGACAGCACCCAGGTCCAGCCAGAACCCATTTTGCCTTCTTACCAGATCCTAGGCCCCCTATCCTGGGGAATGAATAAGTCACGCAGGCCCACGTGACCAAGCCCGACCCTGGAGGCGGGCCACCGGGCAGACTCTTCGTGCGCAACCAGGTGCTGCAATGGGGGCATTTCTCCCAGTTAGCCGCACATCCTGGGATCACCAAGACCCTGGAGTTTGTCTAGCAGTGGTTTTGGTGGCCCAACATAGCAACCGACTGTCGGGCATTTGTTCGCTCATGCCACGTCTGCCACACCAACAAGAGCGGTCGGGAAAGCCCCCAGTGACTTTTGCATCCATTTCCCGTTCCATCACGGCCCTGGTCCCACCTGACGATGGATTTTGTCATGGGTCTGCCCCAATCCAAGGGTTTCACCACGGTGCTGGTGATTGTGGATCACTTCTCAAAGGCCGTCAGATTCATCCCCATGGCTAAACTTTCAACGGCCTTGGAGACAGCCCAGGTGGTCCTCCAGCACGTGGTCTGCTTTCATGGGATCCCACCAGACATAGTATTCGACCGGGCCCCCAGTTCACCAGCCGGGTTTGGCAGGCTTTTTGCCGCGCTATCGGGGTCATGGCTAGTCTTACCTCAGGGCACGACCCTGAGTCTAACGGCCAGTCGGAGCGGGTGATTCAGGACCTTAGCCAGATGCCAAGGTGCCTGACAGCCGGTAGCCCCACCTCTTGGGCCGATAAGTTGCTGTGGGCCAACACTCAGCTCACGGCAAGTCCCCCTTCGAGGCCCAGTTCGGTTACCCCCCCCTTTCCCGAACAGGAACCCAAAATTGAGGTCCCCTCAGTGGCGCAACACGTGCGCCGCTGCCGCATGGCCTGGCAAAGCACAGTGCAGCTCCTTAAGACCTCTCAGCCAAGCGCCAGGCGGACCGCAAGCGCAGGGTCACCCCCACCTTCCATCCGGGTCAGCAGGTCCTTCTCTTCACCAAGGACTCCTCAGTCAGAAGAACAGTCCATTCACTCCGGCACACAAACCACTTTCTCCCATCCGCCATTACAGAACAAAGTCTGATAGCCGCTGGCTAACGACGTGATTACGAACACCTGGAGCTTTCACTATTTAAGTACCGGCTCCAAGGTCACCCGTTTTCCCGTCATCTTCATTTGGTTACTCGCTGTCTTGGCAGACGTTCGTTGCAATCCTGACCATTTATAATAGTTGGTTACATCCCGGGGTGTTTATAGCTGACAGGATGTGTACGGGGGAAACCTCGGAGGTATTTAGCTTTGCAGGGAGAGATCCAGAGTTTCCCTTCCTGTCCCTGCTCGGTGCCTACCGAGTCTGACTCCAACTGGCTCCGCGCTCCTATTGGGACGCGCTCCGGAATTAGGTAAGTGTCCCAAATCGAAGCCTTCACATGCTTACTGCACGCCTGATCTCTGCCGTTTCGGGGCACACAATCGCCGATTCGAGATCTCGCCTGCTGGGGGTGTTATTTACATTCGGGACGCACCACAGCGGTGCGATATTCCCTGTTTTTGTTTTTGTAATTTGAAGAGCCTTTTACTCTTTTGTCTGTTATTTGAGGAAAATTATTTATAAACATTTATTGATTAGCTGGAGTTCCTCTGATCATCTTTACTTCTCAGAGACTCAGTGTTTCCTGGATGCTGCTTATGTGATTATGTGATTATAATCACCTGTGATTATAATCACATCATTATTTTTTTTATTATTAATTTATTTCCCTGGTCCAAACTTTTTTTTAATGTGTTATAGGAATTGATTTTATACATTAATTTATAAATGCAATAAATTATTTAGAAAGAAACAGAAGATAATGAAAGATCTCAAGTTCTTACTGTCTGCAATAAAATAAAAATCAAAGTAAATTTAAGGAACAATCCATTTATTTTTTATTTGAATTTTCTCAAGTTCTTACTGTCTGCAATAAAATAAAAATCAAAGTAAATTTAAGGAACAATCCATTTATTTTTTATTTGAA
>JAVSBV010145753.1:0-15800 GCA_033117975.1 Parotocinclus spilosoma | reverse complement strand
AAATAAACCGACACATTTTATGATGTAGGCCGAAATTGAGCTTCCCCTCCTTGAAAGACCAGCATCCGCCACTGCTGAGAACATAGGGCTAAGCTCTAGGAACATCTAGTTCTTGAAACATACAACTCTGGGAACCTAGAGCTCTGAAATCATGGGGTTCTGAGAAAACAAAGCTCTGAAAACATAAGGTTTTGTGAACATAGGATACAAATAAAGGACTCCATAAAATGCAGTATATGGCAATAGTGATGTAGGGCACTGGGGATATTAGGCCCTAGTTTTATATGGACCCTATATATAGAGCATTTGGAGCAATATGTTCTGGAAACATATGGTGCTGGGAACATGGGATTCTAGAAACATAGAGCTCTGGGAAAAGTGAGCTCGAGAACCAGGTCTCTCAACATATTCATTTTAAAAATTTGATATATGGCAATAGTGATATGGGAAACTGTAAACATTTATTAACATCATAATATTAAAGGTACTAATAAACACAGGACTCTGTGTGAAATGAAGGATTTGACACTAGTGACACAGGACACTAGGAATATCAAGCCCTGGGATTATAGTGACCTCAAAAGATACAGCACTGGGAACCTGGGACTCTGAGAACCTAGAGCTCTTAGAACATGGAATTCTGAGAATAAAGAACTCCGGTGGCTCGGTGGGTAACTCTGGTTTGATCCCACATGCCTCCCCGTATCCGCTTGGGTTTTCTCAGGTTTCCTCCAAAAAGTCCCCAAAACATGCGTCAAGTTAACTGATTGTGTCAATGTTGTTAAATAACTAAACAAACTGAGAATGCAGAGATGGGGCCCTGGAAAAGTAGCTCTAGAAACATAGGGCTATGGATGGCTTTCAAGAAGGGGCAGCTCTTAGAGCATAGGGCACTAATAAACACAGGACTGTGTGAAATGCAATATGTGGTACTAGTGATGCAAGGTAATGGGAATGTGAAGGCCAGGGATTATAGGGACCTAAGAAGAGTCTTGGCGTATATAAAGTTCTGAGAATATATGTTACTGGGGATATAGTTTGCTTAAAACATGAAACAGTGGGAGTATTGGGCTGTAGGAGGAAAACAGAGGCTTTAAAGAGATTATTCATATAAGAGCTACAGGGTAAATGTAGGGTTTGTAAAGTAAGAATGTTGGCGTAGGATCATGGACACTGCCCAAAGATATAATTTGTTAAGGAAACAGCATCAAAACATGGAAACAGGAGCAGACAAACCTCTGTTAACATTAGGACTTTGGAAAGAAAAGCTTCTAGGAACATGTGGTTCTTTTGAGCGCCTGCATTTTAGCAATTCAAATTATGTGCTGGTGACGGAAAGGGTGTAAGTTCAAATCCCAAGGCTCAAAGTTGGGCTCTTTAGCAAGGCCCCCAAGCCTTATCCTCTGAGCTTTTGCTTGTATCAGATTCTGCTCTCCATCTCAAGTCAATCTGAATAAAAGCATCTGCCAAAAGATGAAATGCCCCTGATTAATTTTTCACACAAAAGCAGCTGTGTGTGTTTTCGTTGGTTTATTTCCATCCAGGAGAGAGTTGGACGTGTCTGATGCCTGACAGCTCTGGAGTGTTGTTGACTGTGAGCGATTTGCCTTAAGTCTCCTAAATACGCCAATGGCTTCTTGAAAAAGAAGCTGGGTAGCACTGTCCAGAACGAAGGGCTTCATTAGCTCTAATGTGGTTTCTCCCAGTGCCAGTTCATTGGTCGATGTAGATTTGATTACTACAGAGAAACGACAGCGTTTGTGTGGCTGAACGCTCCGCTACGTTTCCTCAGCGACCTTGTTTTAACAGGGAACAAATTGGCTTAGGGGTTTTTAAATGAAGACTCTTGCTTTTAGTTTTGCTGCTATTTTAGCGATGGGGTCATTTGATTTATGTTAACACGTCTGTAGAGAAATGGGACGTGACTCACTGATGGAATAAGAGGGGAGGATTTTCAAGACTCAGGAAGACGATGAATCCTTCATGATTCAGTTACATACGATCAGAGGTCAAAGGAAATCATAACGATGTCCACGGATTAAGATGTATTACCAAAATATTATTCTTTATCAGACCCTGAAAACAAAGAGGGGATAAAAACACAGGGCCCTTAAACACAGGAACCCTCAGAGCTGTGCAACTATATGACCCTCAGTATATATAGGACTGATTTCTTACTTTTGTTCTTTCTTTCTTCCTTTTCCTTCATACTTCTTTCTTTTTTTCTTTCTTTCTTTTTTTCTTTCTTTCTTTTCCTTCATACTTATATCTTTCTTTATTTCCTTTTTTCTTTCTTTCTTTCTTTCTTTCTTTCTTTCTTTCTTTCTTTCTTTCTTTCTTCCTTTTTTCTTTTCCTCCATACTTCTTTCTTTCTTTCTTACTTTCTTTCTTACTTTCTTTCTTTTCCTGCATACTTCTTTCTTTCTTTATTTCCTTCTTTATTTCTCTTCCTTCCTTCCTTCCTTTTACCTTTCCTTATAAAATTTCTTCCATCCATTTCTTTTTCTTTTTCTTCCTTCCATTTTCCTTCTTTTTTTTCTTAAATCCTTTCTTTTCTTAAAAAATGTTTTCCTCTTTCTTTCTTTCTTTCATTTCTACTTTCTTTCTTTTCTTTCTTTTTTTCTTTCTTTCTTTCCCTCTCTCCTTCTTTCACTTCTTTTTTCTTTCCTTTTATTCATATTGTATTTCTTTCTTTTTTCCGTTTCTTTTCCTTCCTTCCTTCCTTCCTTCCTTCCTTCATCCCATCTATTAATCCTTCTACCCATATTTCTTTCCTTTTTTTCCCTTCCTTACTTTCCTTCTTTTCTTTTTTATGAACAGAGCTATGAATGTGAAGGGTTTGGGGAACACATGGCAGGGGGTTCATAGACCTCAGGATGCATGGCTTTGAGAACAGGGGGCTCTGGGTGTTAGAGATAAATGGACTGATGGTAAAACTCCAATCTTGTTTGTCTGATCTTGGAAAGATTTTTCCATCATGTATGATCTTTGTGGATTTGTGTTTTGCAGTGAGGCGAACAGTAAGATTACACTCTGGGTTGTATCATCCCGGTGCAGCATGATAACTTACTTACCATCTGAACGCACACTGAGGCAAAATAAACTGGCTTTGATTGATTACCTGTGAGCAAAGAGACGCTGAAGAAGAAAAGCTAAGCCAAACAGCTCTCTGTGTGTATTAGTTACAGTGTGGCACTGCTCCGTGTACTATGATCTGCTTAATTCATTACATCCAACCTGGAGCTAAAACACTCCCTGCAGATGAATGGAGAGCTCAGTTAAGGTATATGTGTGTGTGTGTGTGTGTGTGTGTGTGTGTGTGTGTGTGTGTGTGTGTGTGTGTGTGTGTGTGTGTGTGTGTGTGTGCACAACACAGTCCATTAGGGAAGAAATGAAACATAAATAGCTCGGCTTATGGATTGTGATCTAAACTTTATAAATTTGTTCTCTTTCATACCTGCTTAATCCAATCTAGGAGTGCAGGGAGACCGGGGCCTAACTGGCAACTCAGGGTGCAAGGTGAGAAGCAAACTCAGGGAGGGGCAGACACACACTTACTTACACTGAGACATTTTAGAGATACCGGTTAACCTATCCTATCTTTGAAATGTAAGCGGAAAATTATACAGACAGGGGAGAACATGCTAAATCCACAAGGCCACTGCAGGGGAGGACACAAACCCGGGCCCCTCTAGAGCTGCGAGGTGACAGCACTAACCACTTATGCCACTGTGCCATCCGGGTACACCACCCCGAATAATCAGTCTTTAAAACTGTAGTGTGTTAGAGATAGATATCATTTTCAGTTCCTGCGTCCGTTGTGAGACTGCCTGTCCTGGTGTCTGCTCTGATTACACACAGCATGCATGAAGAACCTTGAGGCAGACGGGCCACATCAGAACCAGGAAACTGCTCTGCTTTTCTTAGGAATCTAAGGCTGCAGTCAAACCACTGCTCCTTTGCATTGAGAAGAGCCAGTTGAGGTGGTTTGGGCATCCAAATGCTAACACTTCCAATTAATTATGACTGCATCGAAGATGAATTTACCTTTAAAAACGAATATATTGTGCTTATGTAAAGCCAGGAGTCTTACTAAGTTTTGTTTTTCCAAAACTTTTTTTTCCTATTTATTGTCTTTGTCGCACCTTAGGTGGCCAGGTTATGAATCTTCACCTGACCCATAATCATTTTTTCATCCACATGCTGGTACACCATGCTGGCCCTGTATTGTATTTATGTCTACCTGTGCCCTTTGATGGACTGGCGGTTCGTCTGGGGTTTGTCCCATGTTCCCTCATCGCTGCAGAACGGATACTAAAGTGGAGAATTTCTATCACCAGCTTTCATCATGTGCTGTAATACTCAAGCGTTTCTCTTATCTTGTTTCTTAGTTCCTCTGGGCACCTAATGGGTAAAAATGTGTTTGAGGAACCATGCATTCGAGTTCCATCAAGAAGGAAAAATAGCAGTGACATTTAAACTGTTGGCCATACCCTTTTGTGGAAGAGATTCATGGTCAAGAAAATGTTCCACCCTTTTTAGGGACTTTCCATCCTCTCTTTAATCCAAAGTTCCAGCGAAGCCGTATTTCCAAATAATAGTTTGAACAATTTAATTCGATGTATTCCGAGGTAATAATCATTCTTGGATGCGTTCTTGCGGACCTCGCTGTGTATGAGGTTTAATAAACCTCTGGACTTCTGCTGATAAAGACCAAATCCCTCAAACTGCCGTTTGTGGTGTCAGTGCAAGCCTTGGGTAATTACACCCTCCATCTCAAGCATCATTAGACCTCGTCTCCTCTGCTGCATGCTCCACTGATACAGACCGAATGTATAAATACATCAAACTCGATCACTCCACCCACAGAGCTGGCCCGCCGCAGCAGAGCATCAGCCATAATCAGGGATGCGCCGTCTCCTGTAAAGAGAGGCTCTAAAAATAGGCCGGTCCGAACCGTCCTCCTGTCAGAGCGCTCGTTTTTGTCCTTTCATCCCTTGGTTTATTTTTACGGCTGGAGATGTTTATGCTTCGGCTCTGAGAGTGCTGTAATTTGAGGTCTGGATGATGATGATGTTGGTGGGATGAGCGGGAGAAGGGAGTTGGTGTAGATGGTTGTAGATTTGGGTTAGGGTTTTTGTGCGTGTGAAGTGGTTTAAACAGGCAGCTTGTTGTAGTAAAAAAGTAGATAAAATACCAATAAAAAAATAATTAAAAACGTATTGCTCTTAGTCGTCATGTTACACAAGGTTCATCGGCAAATCTGTCTCAGTTATGGTTTCCTTTGTAAATAACCTCTGCAAGAGCATCTCTGAGCAAACAACACATCCAACCTTAAAGCCAATGGGCTACAGGATCAGAAAATCATACCGTGTGCAAACTCATACAGGCTCACCAAAACTGGTAAATAGAAGATTGAAAAAATGTCACCTGGTCTAATGGTGTGGAGGATATTGACTTAATTCATACTTAATACTACCCTAATAAAACCCCACATCCTATCTGAGTATAGTTTAAACCCCACAGCCCAGTATTGTTTCTGACCATGTGCACCATCTTCTTATTTCTACCTCCAGCAGGATAACGCTCCATGAAACAAAACTCAAATCATCGCAAACTGGTTTCACAGTCTTTATATCTCGATCCAACCGAGCAACTTTGGGACTGGAGACTCCAATCATGGACGTGCAGATGACAAACCTGTCAATATGGACCAAAATCTCTGAGAAACGATTCCAAGACCATGTTGAATTCATGCCATGAAGACATTTCTGCAGGTAAAACGGGTCCATCACCATACTAGCAAGGTCTTCTATCAACTTTTGCAGTAGAAATACAGAGGAGTCCAAAAGTCTGAGAGTGTTGGTAAAAATGGTTGTTTGGGTCTCTGTGAGAAGAAATCATACCACAGCACGATAATAACCCAAAATACATCTCAAAGCATCGCAATAACAACCTGAAGACAATCCAGGAGGGCTGAATTCCATGGACTTTCCTCTGCAGTCACGTGATCTTAACCCCATTGAGCATTCAGTAGCATCACAAAACGCTTTTGGAGATATTCGGAGTCCATGCAGCAAAAGGGGGAACATACCAAATGCTAACCAGACATTTTCTTTAAATAATGCCAGTCCTGTGATTTGTAACAAAAATAATTGCGAAGCATTTTCTTCAAGAAGTGTCCTCAGTCCTTTTGCTCACACTGTTCAGAATATTATATTAAAGATTGTTTCCTCAAAGATTTTTGTGCTAACAAACATCCTAATATATTATAGGGAATTAACCAGCAACACCACTCAAAATCATGGAATTCAAGGACGGTTGTGAAGTCAAGTCATGGCCCTGTTGGGCCCTCGAGCAGGGCCCTTAACCTTCAACTGTCTGTCTGTAATTGCTGTAAATGTAGATGACTGGATGATTTCCAAAATCAGATTATTTCTCATTTCCGTGAGTTCTGTGAACATGTAAACTGTGTGTGTGTGTGTGTGTGTGTGTGTGTGTGTGTGTGTGTATGTGTGTTAGAGTGAATGTCTGGGAATCCCTGGACCCCTTCATTAAGCTGTGTGTGTGGCTTCAGCTCTGTCATGTGGTGTGTCTGGTGTTTTGGCACGTTTCAGACTATAAACACAGCACAGATTCACTTAGCTGATCTTCATCTGCATGTGGCTCCGGCTGTGTCTGCAGCACAGGAAATTCCCTGCTGCACAAAACTGGTGGGTTTAATATTAAAATCACCAATCAATCTAACCTTTCCTACCCTGTAAAATAAAGAAAAGGCACGGTGAGAATGTTCCAGAACTCTACAGCAATCAGTAAAGATTGGAGCGTGAGCCTGATGAGAGACTGAAGCAGAATAAAAATGGGTAAATAAGAAAATGTATAGAGTAAGAACAGGGTCAGATCATTGGATGGTTGGATGGATGGACTGACTGGCCAATGGAATTGTGGATGAGTTGGTGGATTGAAAGATGAATTGATGAATGGTTTTCTGAATAAATAGATTCTTAGATGAATGGTTGGATAAACAGAGAGATTAATGACTGGGGTTAATGGCTAAATGGATCCATTGACTGTTTAATGGATGTATGAATGAAAAGTTGGCTGAATGGTTTGTTGGGTGAGTTGGTGAATTTATGAAAGGTTTGTTTAATTAATAAGTGCATCTTTGGTGGTTGCATTTGGATGAATGACTGGGTGGATGGTTGAATGAAAGAATGCATAGTTTACTTTTTGGATTTTGGGTTAATGGCTAGATGGATACATGATCGAGGATGGGTGGATAGGTAGGTAGGAGCACAGTTAGATGGATGCCTGGACAGACAGGTTGATAAATTGATGGGTGAATGGGGGATTAGATTGGATGGTTACATGAATGCTTAGATGTATGAGTGATAGGTTGGATGGATGGAAGCATGTAGTGTTGGGTGAATGGCTAGATGGATAAATTAATTGTTGGGAGGAGGCATATTTATATGGCTGTGTGAACAGATGGATAAATGGTTGGATGAATGGATGTAAGGTTGGTTGGATGGATTGGCAGATAACTTGATGAATGGTTGTTTGGATGAATTACTGGACAGGGCAGTCCATGTATGGATGGTGTGTTAAATGGATGATCGAACTAAAAAATGGAGAGATGGACAAAATGGATGGTTGGCTGTATGTTTGGCTAGATGGATGTATACATATATTTAATTTTGGTCAAGTGTCTAGATGGATACATTAATTGTTGGATGGAGGAATAAATAGATGTTAGACGTTTGGGAAAGGCAGGTCAATGAATGGTTGTGTGGATGTATGGATGGAGACACAAGTAATTTGGCAGGCAGGTCAGTGAATGGTTGGGTGGATAGATGAATGACAGAAAAGGTATATCCATGGATGGTTGAATGATTGGACAGATAAGTCAACAGTGGGGTAATTAATTAAATGGATGGCTGGATGGCTGACTGGATGGATAAATATATCAATAAATGAATTGTTGCCTGGACTGATGGTTGGATGCACAGATGGATGGACAGATGGTCCAACTGTTGGTTGTCTGGTTAAATTATTTTTTTTAATGAGTGATTGCTAAATTAATGAATGGATGAACGATGGGCTGAACTGCTTGCAGAACAGATGGATCGATGGATGAAGATATGGCACCATAGTACAGATTGTAATGGCAGAACTCCATCCATTACCATGAACACAGAGTTGCAGTCTAACTGCAGTGTTACTGTAAGGCATGACGACATCAAATCAAATCAAATCAAATCAAATTTTATTTATACAGCGCTTTTTACAATGGAGCATTGTCTCAAAGCAGCTTTACAGCAGAATACTATCTAAAAAGGCCAATCCCAGTTTGAGCAAGCCTATGGCGACAGTGGCAAGGAAAAACTCCCTTATTTATGAGGAAGAAACCTTGAGAGGACCAAGACTCAGAAAAGGGACCCATCCTCCATGGGCGGCATGGATGTTAACTATAATAATTATATTATTTTACTTAGTTAAAATGTATGAGTACTTACTTAGTTAAAAGACATGTATGTTGTAACGCACACACAGGGTTTGAGTGACATTTATCAACACAAATACACACAAAGCTTTACTTATCCTCTTACGAACCTTAAATCCGATTTCATTTCAGTAATCCCCGACAAATATTCCTCACAGAGTGTGTAACAATCATAAAAGCTCCCGATGTAATTTCAGAGCATGTTTGATCAGGTTCTACCACACACACACACACACACACACACACACACACACACACACACATGTGCGGTAATCTGACAAAGCTCTCTATAAAGTGAAGGAAACAGGAGTTAAGTGGGATTAGGAAATTAAAAGGAGGTTTATGAACGAGTCTGCTCTCTCGGATCGTCCCCTGAAGCGGACTGACAGACTATCAGCGTAAATCTTTCAGCGTCTCAAAAAACAATCAAGCTGTGTTTGTTTTCTCTTTGTGGTTTTTCTAAGGTACAGATCTTTAAATTGTAGCTGTATGATATTTAATATGATATATTAGGGGATATTTCTTATGGTATATTTCATTTTGAAATATCCCCAATTTTTTTGCGTGCAGTATATAATGGAGCATTGTTCCAAAGCAGCTTCACAATTGCACTAAATGGACACAAGTATTGGGACATCTACACATTATGCCTACGAGACCTTTTATGGACCTTGCTTTGTGCTCTAGGTATACTGGAACAGAAAACTTCCCCAAACTTGGATGGATAGAACTGTTGAAAATGCCTTGGTTATGCTGAAGCATTAGGGTTCCCCTTCACTGGACCTAAGGAATCTAGAACCCAACCCCTGAAAAACACCCCATTATTTTCCTTCCACCAAACTTTACAATTGGCAGGTACCATTCTCCTGGCATCACCAAACCCAGTCCCGTCCATCAGACTGCCAAATGGAGGGGTGTGATTCATTGCTCCACAGTACGTTTAAACTGCTGAAAGGCCAATGACAATGTTCTTTATACCACTTCATCTGGTGATGTAAAACTTTAGAATGGAAACCCATGCCATGAAGCTCCTGGTGCCCATGTTTAGTGCTGATGCTAATGCCAGAGATGGCTTAGAACCAGTTTTTGGATCAGCAGAGTGATGGTAAGACACTTGTGCTTTTTTACATCATCATTTAGCAGACGCCCTTATCCAGAGCGACTTACAGTTAATGCAGTCTTACAATACAAGCAATTGTGGGTTAAGGGCCTTGCTAAGGGACCCAAATGTGGCAGAGGTGGGATATGAACCCTTGACCTTCTGGTCCATAGTCCAGTACCTTAACTGTTAGGCCACCACCAGTGCTTGCATTGCTGTCGTTCCTAAATCACAACGGTGGCATCCCACAATATTACAAGGCTCAGTGGGTAGCACCGCTGTCTCACAGCAAAAAGGTCCTGGTTTTATCTCAAGGTGGGGGGGGGCTGGGGCCTTTCTGTGTGGAGTCTGCATGTTCTCCCCATGTCTGCGTAGGTTTACTCCAGGTACTCCGGTTTCCTCCTACAGTCCAAAGACATGTGTGTAAGGTTAATTGATTACTCTAAATTTAGTGTGTGTAGATAACTAGTCCTAATATAACCTTGTGCGTGTTACTGAAATGGCGACTGATGCCAATAGGGACGTTATGTAAACCAAATAAACGAACAAACAATAACACCCTTAAACGCGGCGAGCTCTTTAGAATCTCATTTTCTCCTTAATGTTTATAAAGGCAGACTGGATTTTATACACCTGTGACAACAGGACTAAATGAAACTCCTAATTTCAGTGATTAAGGGGTGTGTTCCAATACTTTTGATCAATGCCTTTCGAGCAAAGTAAAACTCCCTAGGAGAAGACTTGGGAGGATCCAAAAAGGGACAAAAGGGTCAGAGGCACGTAGGTGATGGGGTAGATTTGATTGCTGCAACACCTAAGTTGAATTTATAGATGAAGGAGCTACAAGATGTTCACAGGAAACGAAAATAAAGGTTACATTTGTGCTTGTGGTTTGTATTTTCATGCATAACGCAACTTTGTCAAACGCCTGACATGTGGTTTCAAGTTTCCAGAAGAATGAGTGTTTTTGTAGGATTGCAGAACGTTTCACTTGTGTTTCAGAAAGGAAATATCACCTTTATGTTTGTTTCTGGGTTAAACCTGGGTTAAACCTTTATTTAAAAAAATTACAAATAAATTCATTTGACTAGAAGTGGAAACTTTTGCCTTGAAGTCAAAAGATTGATTTCAATTGCACTTTTGACAATGGAGAATCGTCTCAAATAAGCTTTACAAATGCATATGATAAACATCTAAGGCCGATCCTAAATTGAGAACACCTAGGGTAAAAGTGGAAAAGAAAACTTCCTAAAACTATACAGAAGAACCCACGGGAGTACCAAGACTCAAAAAAGGGAGGCTTAGATGTCAAATGTAAGAATAAAACTATTTTTAGTAATAGTTTACATAAACAGAAGCTGAACAAAGATTGAAAAATATAATCATAAAAATTAAATGGAATATGTGTAAACTAATATTTGAACGAAAATTATATATTATGAAAAGCATCATTAAATTTACTTGTGGCTAAAAAAGTCTTGTCTGTCAAGAATGAATTTGGCACATGTTATGCAGATGCATGTCTTAGGCCTCGAACCTACAACCTTTCAGGTACGAGCAGTGACCTTCCAGTGTGATTTATATTTCAGCCCCATCATCCGTCTTTGTTTCCTTTTTTGCTCAGATTTATTTTCCCGCTCTTATGCTTGGGAAGTAAACAATCAGATCAGTCTCATGATGTTTGCCGAAAAGATGGGAAGACATGGGATATCGAATGGATGGTTGGAAATGTATGGCTTTGCAAACGCATTGGCAGATCCTGGTTTGGCCTTTAGGGTCTGGTCCCGACCCGTTATTCACACAAACACTAACACACACACACACTTTTCTTCTTTGTGGCTGCCAAAGTGCATTCAGTCTAGATCTGCTGATGTAGCAAGAGCTTGAGAACGAGAGACAGTGGGAGAGAGACATAAACATAGACGTAAAGAGAGCGAGTGAAAGACGGAGTGTCCCCCCCATTCTGCCCTCTCTGACCCCACATGGTTAAGTGGTGTTAGTGGGGGAGTGTTTGCATATTTTTGGTCTCTTTAACGGGACGTCTAAAGCTAAAAGCTGTTTTATTTACGAGGTCAAGGGCTCCAGTGTTTAGTGATCCAGAACCAAAAAGACTAAACGGCCCTATAAAAGGGGCCAAAATTGAAGATCACAATCATATCTTTAGAGGAACAAATTGCTTATACAGTGATATACAGGCTTGTTTTATAGATTTTTGCCAAACAAACATAACGCATAAGCATGAGTCTGTAAATTTTATTGGACCGTTAACAAGTCAATGAAATCTTTAGACTGTACCAAAAGCTCCAGAGCAGTTTTATTTAAAAAAAAAGTTGGGATGGTATGGGAGAAAACATCATTGTTACTTACATTTACATTGGCTTTGTTTCCACTGTAGACAATATAAACCCACGATAATTCATCTTCATTTTATTTGTTAATAAACATTTATTCTTGCCTTTCAGGCCCGCAACACATTCCAAAAAAAGTTGAGGTGAGGGAATTTAGGGTTAGTAATAAACAAAAAAAACTACTTTCAAACAGGTGATTCTAATTATAATTTGGTAGAAAAGAACAATCCAGGAATGGCAAAAATGATCAGAGGAACTCCAGTTAATCACCAAATATGTGAGAAAATGATTGAAAAGTTTAAAAACAATGTTCCTCAAAAGAAAGATTGGACGGGAGTTATATATCTTTGTCTTAATTTTGGGGGATTTGTCTTGATAAATACATGGACGTCCCTGGAATAGATGTCGTCTTAAAGGCAGTTTATGTTACTCTAAAATCTCATTGTACTTTTCTGCATTAATGCTGCATCACAGAAGTAAAAATGACTCGACCCCACACCATGATAGAGCCTGACTTTTGGACTTGTTCTTCATAACAGTCTGGCTGATCTTTATTCCATAAAAAGATCTGTAATCCTGATTGGTCTGAGCACAATTTGTGAATGTAAAGTAATCCCTTACCCATGTGCTTCTATCAGCTATTGATGAATGACAGTTCTTGATGTAGTGCTGTCTGAGGGAGCGGAGAGAGATCACCCCTTTTCAGTTTGGGCTGAAGGCGAAAGGTGGCCTTTACGAAAGAAATATAGAATTCCTTCCAGTGTTTCTTTGAGGGACAATGTTTATAAACATTTGGTGATAAAGAGTGCCTCTGCTCAACTTTGCACCTCAGAGACTCAGTCTTTTGTGGACACTGCTTTTGTACTAAAGCATGATTATAGAAACCTATTTGAAATCACATCATATTTAGGTTATTTATCCTCATTACTAGCCCTAAATTACCCCGTCTCAAGATTTTTTGGAATGTGTTGCAGCTGTAAACATGCAATTTTTTTATTTTATGAAATACCTCGTTTACACTGCCTGCAATGAAATAAAAGTAAATGTACAAAACACAGTGCAGTTTGTTTTATCTGCTTTTTCTGTACCATCCCATCTTTTTCGGACTCTATATATTTGCATGTTAAACTTGCGTATCTACATCATCTTTAATTTCTGAAGTGACAGCCAAGGATGTAGTGAGCAGAACCCGAATGGTTAACGTTTCCTTCAATTTTCAGATTTTCCCCATCTCGAATGGACCTCCTGACCCACGGCGGTGTCATCGGCGCCGGCTAAGTGGCTGCGCTCAGTCCTCCGGGGACAAAATGAGGTAATGCTCTTTCATTCCCGACTCGGGAAGGTTCTCAGTGAGTAAAAGCAGAAAAAATAGGGCATAAACTGGTTTTGTCTGAGAGGTAATTGGAGCCCTGAGCAACTGCCAACTTCCTCTTTATTTTGACAACAAGACGGGCAAAGGGGAGGGAAAAAATCTGACGGTGAACTTGAATAGGTTTTTGTGGCTGTCGGCGCAGGAGGTTCTATTGACTGGACGGATGGGTCTTTCTTCTGCGGGTTCTTTGCCTCGACCTGTCTCTCTCCTGTCTCTGCTTAAATAATGAAAGCTAAATATTTATTTCTATGCCCTATATAAACTTGTGTAAGAGCTCGTTTGATACACAGCCGGCATTTGGATTGGATTGTAATCTCGTTTTGTGGTGTATTGAGTGTCAGGATGTGCAGCTCTCTGAAAAAAGCAGCTGCTCAGTTCATAAATCGTCTGGAGATACAAACAGGACAGCGGGATGAAAGAAGGGATGTGAGCCTTCAGCAAACTCGACCTGCTCACTCAGTGGGGACAAACATACAGCTCAGATCGAATTCCTTGTTTTGTCAATTTAAAAAAAAATAATTAAAGTTCTAAAAACTGACAGTGATCCTGATCCAGCCATTAAGATTTCTTGGTTTTGCATCTTAGGGAGTCTCTTGCCACTCATCCAGCTCTGGATTATGCTTCTCTATAGCTGTTGTTAAAAACCTACATTGTTGCACAGCTCCTGTGTCTGGAAACAAGTCCAATATGGCTCTTTTGACATGGATGTGTGGTGGTCCGGATACAGGGCTCAGTGATCTACTTAGAAGAGCTGTTTATCGATATTCCTCCGAGGACCTCCCACTGAGGACCCATTTTATAATCTATTTTGTTTTATAATTTAGTTTCCTTCTTTTATTACTAATTTACATTTTTAAAGTTATTGGTTTTAATTATTTACCTAATTTTGCTATTATTTAATATACTTTTAAGTATTTATCTAATTAACATCTAAGCCACCCATGGAGGTCGGATCCCCTGTTGAGTTTTGGTCCTCCCAAGGTTTCTTCCTACCACTTTCAGGAAGTTTTTCCTTGTCACTGTCGCCCTAGGCCTTGCTCAACTTGGGATTGGCCTTTTAAGATAATATAAGATTGTAAAGCTGCTTTCAGACAATGCTCCATTGTAAAAAGCGCCATACAAATAAATTAGAATTGAATTGAATTTGAATTGAATTTAGTGAAGACACTTTCTTCGTGATATTGACAGTGATAAGCAGGATAAGCAGGGTTCAAATCCCACCTTTGCTAGGCTGCCACTGTTGGGTCATTAAGCAAAACCTTAACCCACAATAGCTTTTAATTTAAGACGGTCAGTTCTGAGCCTCTCTGGAGAAGACGTCTTTTAATTGTGAGTGTAAATTGTAGTCAGAAAAAAGTAAACAATAATGAAACAACAAAAGGAAAAATGTTGTTGGAAAAAAGGTGTGTAAACTGAGAGAGAGCGAGAGAAAGTGAGAGACAGAGAGTGAGAGTAATAGAGTGAGAGACAGTGTGAGACAGAAACAGAAACAGAGAGAGAGAGAGAGAGAGAGAGAGAGAGAGAGAATTACATTACATTTCATATGACACAGATTCATATCACTTTCACTTTGTACTCATGTATTGACTTCCTTATTTAGTGTTCACAGAAATCGTTCTCACCTGTGGTCCATGACTGATGAAAGTGAGTCTGTAGGCCCCTGGTTCAGAGTTTGTGGGTTTAGAGAGGGGGAGATAAAAAAAGGACGGCGAGAAAAAAAAGGGTATAAAGAGAAAACAAGAAATTTAAGGGAGGAAGGAAGGAGAGTAGCAGATTGATCAAGGCCACTCATGGTCACCATCACACACAGGAAACCTAAAACATAGCAAAAGAAAGATGGACTGTAATACAACTACTACTACTAATAATCATAATAATAAGTTACAGTGATTCAAATTCTAGAGTGCACAGCTGAACGAGACTGCATTTCTCCAATGTGAAAATCATTGATATCTGGCACACAAAAGAGCGAGTTTCTTTAGTTTAAAGTTTTTTTCTTTAAAATATTCCTTTTGTCCTGTCATATCATTTTATTAACCCATATAAAATTGTAATTTCTAAGAGTACAATCTCACAGGAGTAAAAGACAAATGAACTACATCTTGGCCTTTATGTGCACTAGATTTGATGTGTCTCTTTCTGGCAGAGCAAATTAGACAACAGTATTTGAGGATCAGTGAAACACAACACCATCCATGGAACATTTGCAGTGATCATTACAGTCATGTTAGAGATGCAGGAGATTATGCCCTCCATCCACACACACTGATCATATCACACCCTTATTGCACTCATAACCCTCTCACACAATACTATATGTGACTATAGACTACAGTCAAATCCGGTCAATTCGACCACCGGTTAATGGGACCAGCTGCTTATTCTGACCAAATCCTGAAGTACACAAACAAATCCTATTATATACGTGTAATGTTATTCGCTTATTTGGACCAAAATTCCGCTTAATCGGACCAAAGA
>JAVSBV010145743.1:0-15801 GCA_033117975.1 Parotocinclus spilosoma | reverse complement strand
CCTATGTTTAAGACTTCTGATTATTATTATTATTATTATTATTATTATTATTGTTATTGTTATTATTATTATTATTATTATTATTATTATTATTCTTTTAGTTCTGATTTATGCAAAAAAAAAGGTTTCACAAAGTTTCAAGCACCACTGTATACAGAAAAATCACACATTACATATGTTGCCACCTTTCTCTTACAGGATTAGAGATATTTATGACATTTCTTACCAAAGTATTATTGTAATGTATGTTTCAACCTTTTAAATATTAAAACATAAACATGATGTGCTTACAACTTATAGCTAGTCAGGAATTCATGTCTCAAACGCTCTGCAATTGCATGATCATCATACATTCCTAAGCAAACATATAAGAATATGTTTGTGACTGGTTCATCTAAAATTAATATGGTGTAATGTATCATTTTCACTTCATCACGACCTTCATGCTATTCACTTAAGTCTCATTAGCATCAGCATGTATAACTTGATTCGATTCTGATGAGCTGGGGCAAACAAATGCTATGAATAAGAAATGTCAACATAAATAGGGCCAAGTCTCTTTACAGAATGCTCAGCTTCCCATAACCAACAGTGTATGTGTATGCCTCCTCTGACTGTTTATATTAAGAAAATAACTCAAGTTTTGTAGCATTATGTTTATCTCTTACTTTCATAAATTATTAATAGGCAAAGTACAGTATCTGTTTGCAGATTTGCTGGCAGAGTATGTTAGGCTTAAGATTACTTTATACTTCTCTTATCATGACTCGAACATGTATTGACATACAAGGCCATTTAATAAGCTGGCTGTTATGGGGTGAAGACATGCAGATTTGTGAAAATAGTACAATGGGCAATAAGGTGCAATAGGATACATGGAAAAAATAAAGTTGTATATTTCTCAAGCCTCTCCAACTCAAATTGTTCCATTTAACAAGCTACATCACCAGTAATTTATTGCAGTAATTTATCACAATTTATTTATTGCTCTGAGTATACCAAGAATTCTTTCAAGAACCTAGTATATGGGTTGTCATCTCACAGCTCTAGAGCTCCAGCTCCAAAGATGCCCAGTGAAATCAAAACCATTTACTCCATCTGTTTAATGTTTTTGTGTTCTCCCTGTGTCTGAGTGAGGCGTCTTTGGTTTCCTAACACATTTCAAAGAAAGGCATTGTGTTAATAGAGCTCTCCATATAAATAAAATATTTTTTTAATCACTTTATATTTATTTTGGAAATATTCAAATTTTTGTGAACAGTGTACTTGTGGACGGTGTAACAAGATTCATAGATTAAGAAGAGGTGGTACAGTGCAGTAAATGTCTCATTCAGTGTGTGGAAACGCAGATGTTAATGATTGGCAAAGGAGTGATTATGTTTGGGCATGCCAAAGGCCGTTGTGTAAATTAAGTAGCTGAATTTGCAGATGTATCAAAGAGTATGGTCATATGGGTCTATTTTACCATCAGTGGCAAAAATTCAAATTCTTACATTCTCATTTTTTGTCCGGAATTTTGTGAGAATATTATACAGAAATGGCTGCTCATTAGATTTATGCCTACAGTTGTGTCTGCATTAGCCTGGTTCTCAATCTTGTCAATTTGATTTGAGTGAGGCCCTTGGCAAAACTTTGCCTGAACATAAACTAAGACTGCAAGCAAACATTGCTAATGAGACATTGAACATGCACATATACAGTCTGTTGGAAAAGTATGGACTCCTGTCTCATTATGTCTTGTTGATGTACCAAATAAGTAAATAACAGTACAGCATATTACTGCATTTCAAGTCCCGACTGTGCCCTTCAGGCATGGGGTCATGTTGAAAATGCTGAAAGTGTAGAGAATTGGACACCTGCTAAATGATAAAAAGGTGGAATACAAAAAAAAGAAAAGCCTTTTGCATACAAATTTAGATGGTATCCACATACTGTTGTAGCCCTTAAGATATTTTTACCAAAATAATAAAAGCCCATGCCATCGTAGCCAGTAAAGAACAGTAAACAACTCTAAAATACGCTGTACTGTACTGTACTATCTAAAGGCTCCCATATTCCCTTATAGTTGTGACTAAGAAGTACACTGAATGTCGTTTCGGGCAGAGAACAGTAGAGGACTTCAGTTCAAAGCAAGTAGACAATAAATAACTAGCAAATCTAGGGAAATTTGATTAAATGGCTTAAAAGCATATATTTGCTAGCACTGCAAAGGCTTTCACCTTGTAGCCCATAAGCTGCTTCCAATAAAAAGGCCCATTATTACTAAACATTGATGCATGTTTGCAGCCTGATGCACTTACCTATGGTCACTGGTGTAGCCCAGTTAAGAAAAGGTGGATAGCCATTATTAGACAAACAGAGTAGCATAAAGCATAGGCCATATACGCATATGCATATACGCATTGTATATAGTTCTGGAAAAAAATTAAGAGACCACTGCAAATGTTCTGCATTTCCATTCCAGTGTCTGTTGAATTCCAAAAAACAGATGCATCTTTCTGCTTAAAGTCGTACTGATTAAAGTAAAGTACAGGACACATTAAATCTGTGAAGTTATAATGTAAGTATTGTTTTGTCATAAATTACTTGTTTTCTTTGTATTATTGATCAAAAACACTGCATCTTCATTGATATTTTGACCACTTTGTTGATCGCCAACTAGGCCGTTTTGACCTAGCTGTTAGTAATTCAATTCAATTCAATTCAATTCAATTCAATTCAGTTACTTGCAATCATCAAGGCTCTCCTCCATACTGGCTCTCAGATGATGGAATAAACACCCACTGGATATCTGGAACGGCGACTAAAATCTCATGTCACCAATCAGTTCTTAAAAGAAGATTGAAACTGCGTAATTAATTTGTTGTTATTCTTTTTGTGAATTGACCTACACCACATCTCAGCAGGATTTTAGTTCGATTTTCTTCTATTCTTGGGCTATTGCTTATTAGTACTAACATGAGGTAATGTCCTACCTAGAATTTAAAGCACTTCTGTAAGTCGTCCTAAATAAAGTGTCTAATAAATGCTCTGAATGTAAATTAGAATAGAAGCCATGCTTCAGGGCTGGAAAAACCAAAAAATACCCTGTCCAGTAATGTTGAATTGTTTCTGTACAAAACAGTCCTGCCCACACTCACATTACTGCCAGTGAAATCATCGCATTGGGATATGGCTTATTATGATGTTTGAAGCCATTTGTCCAATGCAATAGTCTTTCATCTCTTCATTTTAATGCATACACATTTGCTCTATAGACACCCAAAGAGGCACAAACTTTAAAGAGTGTATGTTATGTCTGTGTCTGGCACTAAAGCAGGTTTTGCACACTGCACTGCACTGTTCACTGGGAGGAGTTTCACTTTAAAGAGCAAAGAGCACGGTAAGATAAATATTACATTTAATATTACAATATTGAATCCAACTAAGATTAATTATTAGTATAGACACTGGAAAACATTTCAGTGTCACGTTTTAATTAAATTGAAGCTCAAGTTAGGCTTGTTTAGTCTTAAAATAATTGCCCAGGGTACAAAGCAATATCAGTGTTTAATAACGAGACTAAAATATTCTAGAGGCTACAGATGCAGCTCGACAGTAGATGCATACTGGACATTTGAGACTCAACATGGAGTTCGACTCAACATACTACAGTTTTTATGCGTCAGTACTGCAGTTCCATTGGAGGGTTGTAAGGGGAACACTACTATGACTGGTGACTAAAATGAAGTTGCCATATATGAGCATATGTGTTTCTCCTATTTAAAAAAACATTGGCCACTACTTTGTATGAAAGTAATCTCTACTAAAATTGTCATGTTTGGTACAGTTTCAGAGGACAAGCCTTTAATTATAAGACTAAATTTTAAAAAAGAATGTTGAGTCTGAAGAAAAGAACTGAAACAAGACACATCAAATGTAATAATTATAGGAAAGAGGCAAAACAAATTGAAAAGACTGTTTAGACTAATTTGAACGTCAATAATGCTATCTAGATAGGGCATATGCTAATCTAGCTGAAGATTTAACAGTGACTGGGTTCATAAGAGTTCTCACTGGAGATATTTCCTGAAAAGTGCTCTCCTCTGTAACTACACCACGCAACATTCACTGCAAGAACAGCCCGCAACTTTCTTTTTACGTCATCTCACAGGAGCTGCAGCTGAAATTTTAGTATGTTTTATTGGAATGTAGAAGATAATGAAACTTATACTAGAGTAGCTGACAAATTAAGCTAAATTGGCTATTGTGCCAGCTAGCATACATGCTATCTAAAGTATATGTCAGCGAGCCAGTTAGTTTGCCCCTTTGGTTTAATCATTGCATTTACTGCATGCAGAATTTCTTTTCAGTTTAGTTGCAGTGTTAGAGCAGGGAAATCAGCAAACTTTTGCCACTTACATCTCTACCCCAACAGAGTGTTAGTATTTAGTAAAGTATAACAGTCAAATTCTACAAAGAAAGTTAAAAAACAATTAAACCCTGGCCATTAGTACACCGGGGTAATGTGACACCAATGAAGTACATACTTTGATCTGACTCTATGACATCAGATTTTCCAATAAAACAGGGAGTGGCATGATGGTACAAGCGGCTAGCATGGTTGCCGTAGATGATCTCAGTCTCAGACTCTACCTAACAAGAACAATCTGAACAGGCTCAATTGTGTCCTTGCTGAGCTGCAGACACAGCCTATATCCTGCCATTGGGCTTTATTTATTATTTTCATCTAGATGTATTATTAATCTCTTTTATCAAAAATATGTAAATGTACATTGTCTGGATCAAACTTTGCAAACAAAACACTGTCTAGCTAGAAGCACATATGACAGCATCACACCCAGCAAGAAAGGTCTGAGTTTTTTATGGTTTCACCTGAATGTTTGGGCATCTTGTGCTTGAGTTGCCAGGGGGCAGGCACACATGACAAGTCGATTCTCCAGCCAGGACAGACAATGATACATACTGACAGCACCTGATAAGCTCCTATGGAATCCAGATGTCAACCAGAACAATGCATTATCTTTTGTAGACGGTTCTGTGAGTCCTCATCTGATCTCATGCTTTTTCTGTGTTTGCTTTGGGCATTCTCACCTGGGTGCTTGGTGCACCTTCTGAGGTACAAGGATGATGGTTTGACATAATTCTCATCACTGCTGCTAACCATGCTTGATTATTACCGTAACCAGTTTACAACAGGCAGTGTGGTTAAGTTGATTAAGTTGTATTATTGATATTCAGACTCTTCTGGACATTAATACAGAGCTTTCTCATCTATGATGCTCACAAAAATTAGGGGATTTTTCAAAAGTAATAGGAAGAGGATCCCACAAGAACTGCTGGACAATCCGATCCTGTCCATGCCCCATCGCTGTCAGTGTGTTTTGGCAATCTTGAATAAACATACACCTTACTGAACAGTTAATTTGTTGCATTCTCGTCCAGTTTGACATGTTTGTGTTCACCCCCATAAATATGTCACTTGCTACTCAATCATGATAATTGAATTTGCATCTGAATTGCGTAATCGAACATCGGTTTTTGACTTTTCATTTGCTTTTCTGATGATCTTGTTCAATGAAATGAAATTTTCAATCAAATCATTAAAAACTATTTTTTTTAATCGCTTCATATTAATTTTTAAAATATCCCCTAATTTTGTGAGCAGTGTAGGTTGAGTATTTGTTTATTGGAGCAGTGTGATAATGTTATTATCTTTTAGAAAATGCATGTTTCCAGTTTACGATCCAGTCCATTAAAGCATTGCATAGTGTATAGAAAAAGACATCAAGACTGCCTTTCCATACTGTAATGAACCACTAATACATCTCTGTATTCCCCATTCATGACCGGAGGTTAGTGACGAAATACTGGGTCCACTGAGGAAAGCATACAATGATCCTTACATAATACCACACGCCCCCATCTACCACTGGGAAAATTGTAATCTATGTTTGACCACCACATATAGCACCTCTGATTGTGTTACTATTTCCATTCATTTCATAATTTCTTTAAAACATAACACTTTAATTACCCATATGAGAATATTTTGTCTTTATGCATTGCTGTAAATAGTTAGGAAAGCAGATTTGTAAATCCTTAAATTACAATTTCATAGTGCATCCTGTATATAATTAGTAGATTGCCGGATATGAGCAAGGCAGTAAGCCTCAAGCACAATCCTTCATAATGATTTGTACACACATTCTTTCTCTCACTCTGGTGTAAAACAGATAACTAAACTCATACAGCCAGATATCAAGCCAAAGGGTAAGTAAGCTGAAAGGTAAATTATTATATTCTGAATATCAGGTAAATATATCGTCAGTAGTTCAAGGACAGTTTGCATCGAACATTACAATGAACATTGTTAGATTTTTAATGAAAGGCCTTGTAAGAACAACTGACCATTTTGTCCTTTGGAAGCTTTCATATTTTGAAAAGGCTGAACTTACGTATCTCCTACATTTAGTAACACTCCTTTAACTGTAAGTACTGTATTTCTGATACAATCCAATTCACTGTTGGCAAAATGACCAGTATTTCCTTGACACTGTATAATAATTTAAATGAATTAAACATTATCAGACAATGGACAATAATTATACCTCTAGAATAACATGAATAAAATAGTCCAGTCAAGTTCAATAGTAATAAAGATTTACAGACAAATTGTGTTTCTATTGTCTTAATAAGCTCCTAACTACAACTACCAATCACCTTCTCTATAGCTGAAGTAATTAAACTTTCAGTTAAACCAGCTGTAGAAATGCTGTATGAAAATCTTATTGCTACCTGTTATCGCTCACTCTATATTAATCCCAATCTCTGATTTATACTATATTAATGAACAATGACCAAATTGGGAAGGTCTTTCAATATTCGATTTAAGACTCAATCCTTCACATGGTTTCTTCCTCCCAGTTCCATCTTAGGGAAGCTTCCATGCCTCAGATACCTTTGGCCTGTCTATCTGGAAGACACTGATATACTTTGTGTTAAACAAAATGGAAATGTATATGTAATTAAATGTAAGGATTGTATGTGTTTAAAATTACTGTATGTATGTACAATTTTAAAATGCCTTTACAAATAAAATTACATTATGTTTAGTTCTAAATATGACAAATGAAGGCATAGTCAACCTGTTAATGCAAATATTTAATAATCTCCAAAACTGCAATTAGACACCATGTGTTTTTTATGTGCAAAGAGAAAAGCCCTTTTGCTCACCAAATAAAACTGCATGTCCTGCATATGTTTATGCAACTTTTACTGCAAATGAGTTCTGTGTTTAGAGAATATAAATCTGAAAATTTTGGTACCAGTCATGGTTGATTTGAAAGGATTGGCCAATGAATGATGAGTTAATGACGATGAACAAGATAGTCAAATGGCTTTGTCATGTTTTCATGATGACAGTTCACTCTGTAAATGTTTTCCAATGCAGAAAAGTCAGATCATGTTAACACTACCTGAAAATGCTGAAAAAAGACAGCAGTATACAATCGTATACACCAGTTTGAAATCTACAGTTAACTGTAGAGTATGCACACAGTACAGTACACTACCTGTCACCATTGCACAAATGGCTTTCTTTTGTTGCGTAGTAAAAAGGGGCCCTCTTCCACCTCTGCAACATTGTTTTGCAATCATGATAGCAAACATGATATATAGTGTTTTACATGATATATAGTGTTTTAACCAATATTACTGTAGAGTACAATAACAGTGTTTCCCACTTGTAAAACTGCAGCAGTACCATAGCATTCTGTAAATATGGAAAATCTTTACTCTTTGCAATAAAGCTGTAAGTCTAAATGTAAAATGTAAAGTTCTTGTAACACGGTAAGCTTCAAGCATGAGTAGTGAAGTGCAGATTGTTTAGTGCCTAATTACTGCCCAGTATACACACTTGTTCTCCCCACAAAATGTTTGAATTATTGGTGGTAAAATTATTACATTTTTGGTGGTTCTCCCATCATTTGGTGTCCCCCTCATCCAGCCTCAGCCATTGTAAAGCCGTGATTGACCGTGGTCCACAGTTAGCTATGTGCTTGGTCTCTTCTTTCTCTTCCCCTTCCTTCACACATCCTCGCCGCTCACATAAGCACATAAAAATGAGGAAAAGAGCAATGAAGAGAAAGGACATACAGTAATGGATGCTGACCTTCCATTACTGTGTCACATAATTGTCAAAATGTCCTGCTCAGTTCATACATGCTTGCCAATTGAGGGTTCATGGGATTCAGCTCTGGGTGACTGTGGAGAAGTGGCTTATCATTGGTTACAATTAATGCTCCAAAAACTCATCAGTGAAAGCTGAGGTTCAATTTGGTAGACATTTTCAGGAAGAAATGACAAAGAAATGCATGATTTGCTCGACTGATAGTGACAACTTTTTGTATGCAGTGAACAAGTCAGTGGAAGCAGAGGCATTGAGGGCAGCAGAGGTTGGCAGTTGGGAGCTGAACATGGCTAAGCTCTGTAAGCAAAGAAATGCCCAGCAGTTTGCACTTACAGTTAAAATCTAATTATTTCCCAGTTATATTATGAGCTATGCATTAAAGTGTATGTACCTGTATATCCATTAAGTTTCAACTAAGTGCAAAAATACATTTACACCCCCAAATTGGTGGAGTGGTTCGTGGATCCCCTGTAGGAACCAAAATCCTCAACTGGCTTATATAAAATGGCGAAGTGTTTGCTTATGCAATGGGCTTGGGCTTTATTTTATTAAACAAAAATGGCTATTCACGACAGGAATGTATAGCCATATATTAAATTGACAGTAGTCATTCGCATTCACACACTGTGGACAGTTTACAGTAAGCAGTAAATTTTACTTATGTCTTTGGGATGTGGGAGGAAGCCAAAGTACCTAGAGTAAACATTGGGAGAGAAGCAAACTCCACTCTAGCAAAGCCCTAGTTGGGGATTAAACAAGGGATCTCTGGACCCTTGTGGACTGTGCTAATGATGCACCACTGTGATGCCCCCTAATATAATAGAACTGCTATGTAAATGTATTGTGTGTGTGTGTGTGTTTGTTTGTACAGAGCTGCTTGTTTCTAAAACCTTACAAACTTTATATTTTTCGGCATACATTTTCACACAAGTTATAAATGTATTGGATGAGATGAGAATGATGAGATCCAATATTGCATATATGTGAGTGTATGTGAACCTCTGGGATTAGCGTTTAATTTGACCCTTATTTAAAGAACAGGCATCTTTCAATATCTGATCTCCATAACACATTTGTGGAAGTGGATCATGGTAAAAACAAAAATAGGCTTTCCAATGAACAAGAAAAAGATTTGTTGATGCTCATCTGGATGGAAAGTGTTACAAAACCATCTCCACAGAGTTTGAGGCCAACACAGATGACTCAAAGAGCAAAGTGTGTAATAGTCTGTAAAGTATCAAAAGAACTTCTAAACAACTAAAGGCTTCACATGGGCTAATGTTAATCCACTTTAACATTAACAAGTGGCATGGTGTTTGTCCACCATCAGATGAACACTGCATAGTGTGCATGACAGGGTTTCAAGGAAGAAAGGCTAATGCAAAAACATTTTGTTGATATAGAAAACCAAAATAGACATTTTTTGTTTAAATGAGAGACATTAAGTCTGGAGAAAAGTAAAACACTACATCCCAGCAATAAGAACATTATCCTATCTGTGGGATATCACAAGCATGGTGCTGATAGTAACATAGTTTGAGCTTTTTTTGCTGCATCTGGCCCAGAACGGATTGCTATCATTAAGGGAACTAATAATCATGAATTATATCAGCAAATTATAAAGTACATCTTAATCAAATTGTTAAATAAAAATACAGTTAATGTCTTGGAATGGACAAAGTCCAAGTGGAAGCAGTTTAGTAAACAGTGGAAGCAGAAGTAAAGAAAGTCACCAACACAACATCCCAGGGCAGTACAGAACTGACCGTTCTTATTGGAAATGTTTAGTTTTAGATCATGTTAAGTCACCAGATCATGAATGCACATAGATGGATGGATGGATAGATAGATAGACAGATTTTTTTATTTGAATATGTGTCTTTATAATAAGAATTAAACCCACGTTTCTGACATGCAGTAAAGTAAGAGGTGTGATGAGTCCAGACAGGACTTCCAGCACAGAAAAGCTCCCCGCTGCGCACAAAGAGAACCACAGGCATAACAAAGGCTACAGTAGAGCAGTGGGGAGGAAGAGAAGAAAGCACATACAAATGGCAAAAAGAGCAATGGAGAGGAAGGACATACAGGAACACCACACACGAAGCAAGGAAGAAACAAGACACGGATCAGAAGCAAGCTGATCAGATTATGTCATGCAGAGCTTCTAAGGGAAGCATGCACAAGAGTTTGATAAGAGGAAATGAGCTGCAGGTGTTACTAATACTCAGATGAAAACAACGTGATATCTCTGGGAAGAACAGGTGATGTTACTGTAAATAGTTGTTTTACTGTATTGTTTACAGAAAATTGACAAGAAATGTGTGGCCAAATGAGCAACGTGAGCAATGTTCAAACAATTAGCACTAGATTAAGACTGATGATCTATGAATTGACAGGAGGCTACAACAGGCCACTTTACCTGTGTTATTTCAGTGTAGTGTTTGGCACACAGCAAATTCAATTGCTTTTTGGATCTGGAAAATTTGCTTCAGGGACATTCTTAATCTGTGGTGTACCAATGTTGACTAAAAAGCCAAAATAAATTTCAAAATACATTGATTTAATATCAACATTGAACATGTGAAGTCTGCATTAGGCTGCACATTTAACACCCCAACTCCTTCCCTGTTTATTTGTCCTGTGGTGCATCACTTTTTCACCACAAAAAGAAACTACAAAGTAATCCACAACTTCCCTGCGATCCATGTATAAGTTACAGATCCAGCACATCTGAGTTCATAAATCGCCTCATCATTATCTTGGGGCTTATAAGAAGCTCAGTGCGAGCCAAATGTTGATCAGCATTTAGTCTGCTCCATGGTTATAATAGTTTTTTATATACTGTATATTTTTATTTCGTTTTGACTTTTTTTTCTTAAATTCAGTTAGTTTTAATTAGTTCTTAGGTTGTGTTTGCTAGTTTTTATTTATTCTAGTTATTATTATTTTTTAATGCTTAGTTTTAGTTTAGTTTTCATGAGTTTTTGTATTAGTTTGAGTATTTTCATACATTCGGTTATTTTTCAGGTGCAGGACCCAAAAAGGTCAGAGCAGGTATTGTGTAATAAAAACTCAACAAAAGATACCATTTAAAACATTTATTCAATGACTGTTAAACAAATAACTGTCCACAAAATCTGTAACAGTCCACAAGATAGCACAAGATACCAAGATAGTCTTAAGTGCAAAATGTGTGAAATAGTGCTGCCGAAAATATTCAATATCAACTAAGGACATACATGGAAATAATATAATATATATAACATAATAAATATATAGTATAGTATAGTATAATATAATAAATATATGGTAATAACTAACCAGCAGCTTGGTCGACAGTGAAAGCACTGCATTATGGCTGTTTGCTTCCCTGTGCTACCTAGCTTCTCTTTCGGGGGAGCTACTCAGAGCTTGTCTTGGTACTCGTAATTAACCACCTTGTTCGAGCTTCTCAAATGGACTTTGAGATTCGTGGGGTTTTTTCCCTTGAGAAGTATTCCACATATTTTATCACGTTTCCACTACACTTTTATCATTTTCGCAGTCATATTCAAATAAATCCCATCTAGGACTCTGCTGCTTTCTCCCAATTTTCGCTGACGTCATTTTTCAGGCTAGCACGGTGAGCATCAACAGACTCTAAACAAACAGGGCCTTCAGGCATTATGTGGTGTCGTAAAGTGCCGGCAGGTAACATAAAACTATCGGGGAAAAAAAATGGATTTCACATCAGTTCTTAAGGCTTATAAATAAATTAACAAACACAAAAACGAAGGGTATTTTATCTATAATTTCAATATGTTTTAGTTAGTTTTGTAAACACATAATACAGTTTCAGTTAGTTATCTTTTTCTTTTTTCTCGTTTTCTTTTAATTATCGTTTTCATTTATTTCAGTTAACGAAAATATTTTTACAATTTTAGTTTTCGTTATTTCGTTTGTTTTCGTTAATGATAATAACCCTGCGTAGTAGTACACATATTTACAGAAGTACAACCCGATCACATCTATTTTCCATTTGTCTTAATTGTAACAGTTTTTAATGACAATAACATTTTGAATGAAAAGTTGGTATGGGGCTCGCATGGACTCCACATGGTGTGCAAAATCTGATCCGTGTTATACCAGCATGATTTCACAATATTCCAAAGAGCTTAATGTGAGGTTATTGTATCTTGTGGCCTATGCCTTGGTGTTTCGAATTATTGCTTTGTGGTTTCCTGAGCTTATTGAAGGTAACCGAGGTCACTGGTGCTACTTCCGTGTTTTGAGCTCCGCCAGAATGTGGAAGCAGTAGAGTTCTCGCTCATTTTGCTTCAGTTCTCATTTGTTTGGGTATTATAACGTGTGATCTATGTGTTGCTGTGTTCTTTGAAGGTTGTGTGTTGTGATGTGCATTGTTGGTCTTTCCCGCCTTTTAACCTCTTTCTATTCTGATGTCCCAACCCTAGACTGGGGTGTAATACGGAATGCTTTGCTTTCTCTGTCTCAAAGTGCCCCGTAAATGCCAGTAAGGGATTATGTTTGATGATCTTTGAGTAGTTGTTGCAAAGCTTTGAGCTGCGTGTTTTGGTCATTGTCATGATGCACTAAAATACCTAATCGCGAAGATCCTGACAAGCCATGTCAATAGTACTTTCAGACTTTTTGCCCCCACTGTGTAGTAGGGGTTGGGTAATGTTTGCATTTTATCGATTCAGATTCTTTCAAATCGATTGTGCTGATCGCTTCCAAGTTTCGATTACAAAATGGAGAGAAAATGTGCCAAATGTTTAGTTATAAAGAGTATGCATGCTTAACTGAAATATTTAGGAACTGTGAGTAGTGGTTTCAGCTAATGCAGCATTCGTGCCAGGAGATCGCAGTTATTTCATTTTATTTCAATTCAGTCATTTAGCAGGCGCCCTTATCCAGAGCGACTTACAGTTCATATAGTCTTACAATCCAAGCAATTGTGGGTTAAGGACCTTGCTCAGGGACCCAACTGTGTCAGAGGTGGGATTTGAACCCTGGACCTTCTGGTCCATAGTCCTGTACCTTAACCACTAGGCCACCACAGTCAGGTGATCAAGGTCCATTTATGAAACTCCGTATCATCCTGGTGCTTTGGATGTTTCTCCACATTGGATGGATATTCCTGTTTATCAACAGATCAACTTTCCACACATACTGCATTTAGCCTTTTCGTCTTCTCTCAAAATGGAACCAAACTGTCAAGCCTTCATGTTCTACTAATGCTCTAGGGGGAGCATTTAAAAAACCAAACCATATGACACACCAATCGGCATGCTGCTTAGAGATTTTTGCAGTAATCATTGCAGTGTATTTGAAGTACCGTATAACGTTAGTTAGTTGTTAACAGGAACTGATAAGTGGAACTGAAATTCTTTTGAAATTTCTTTTTTATGGATACCTGGTTCCCTTGAATTCTGGAACTGGTTTCGATACTCAACAAAATATCAACGTATCAAGTAACAATTAGCTTGTTGGTCTCTCAGTATATCTTGATGAATGTATGATTTTTGTATTTTGCTGCTGGTTAAACGTTTCTGGCAAAAGGGAACTGGAACCAGTTCTTTTTCTAAGGTTAAGTAGACCAATATGGTTAGTTGTAGTTTCCCTTTCTGGCCAGTAGGGTGTGTTCTTGTCAGTGTGTTCCATTGTAGATATGGCCCAGAGGGCCCAGACTTTGATACTACGCGCCTGGACCTCTTTATGGGGTGTAACTATCGTCTGTATATACCATATGTTGCTTGTTTGAAATGTAAAGTCCATCAGCCTAATAATTTATAGTCACTGTTCGGTCCTTCCACTGACCAATGAGATACAGTAGCTGGTTTGGTACCAGCGGAGTATAAATCAATTCAAAAACATATATAACCATGTGCGTTTTTAAAGAGAAGGTAAAAGTGAACCTCAGCTGAGGCAGGAAACGGGGTTAAGAGCTGTCTGGTTTTGAGAGTTTTACTTGTACTTTCGTTACTGTATTTGAAATGTGATATATATTTTTCTCTTTAGATTATCGATCCAAAAATGCCACGGGAAGGCATGTTCCATAGGGGAGTGCCAATCCCGGTTCCCCCTCTAGAAGTGTTAAAGCTCGGTGAGCAAATGACCCAGGAGGCACGAGAACATCTATTTCTGGTGCTGTTCTTCGACAACAAGCGGACTTGGTGAGTCACAGCCAAGTCTATTTTCATAGTAACACTAACATTTTAAGACATGCCGTACATGTTTCAGAAATGCATTTAATAAAGACCCGAAGCGATTATGGAAACATGCTTAGATTTCTGGCTGTAGATTTTTCTGTTGGGATAAATTGTTCTGGATGGTGTCAGACTCTGTTAAAGCTGCCAATATAATGGTAACATATATACTGGTTTATATGGTTTATATACTGGTCACAAAGCGTAGGGGATATTTCAAAATGAAAGAAAATATCCCCAAATTCTTGTAAGCAGTGTGTATTTGTAAATGTCAAATGGAAATGCAGAACTAGCTCCGTTTTCTGAATTTCAGTACGTCAGCAAATGAAAGTGCAAGGGTTTATACCAATGTTTCCACACCTCTGTGACTTGGTTTCTTTTTTCTTCACAGCTTCATGTATAGTTATCTTCTTTATATACAGAAAACTATTGCATATAGATATATATTATTGTTTTCTATAAATGTTCCGACCTAATAACTACAGCAGGCTACGTTCCCAACCGTTACATGCTAGTTCTTGCATAATTCTAAGGTCTTCTGCACTGACGCATCATAAAATCAGGGTTATTTAACTAAAACGAAAACTTCAATAATGCTTCCCTCCCTCAATAAACATGCATAAAGTAGTGTTGTATAATTCTGAAACCTGAATAAAAGAATTGCTTTTGAAACTGCAGCAAAAAAAAGGTCGGAAGCCGTTTCCGTTTACACCCCGCTTGCTTTATTATACCATGGTTTTACTGTTTTAGTCTCACATTCACCCAAATAAAGTATTTGTTTTTTTCTGTGCACTATTATTTATCTATTCCTATTGTTTGTGAATGTTAAATACATCAAAGAGCTTTACAATTTATAATTAAAATGATTACAACAGAAATATATACTTTAAAAGGCAAATTTCAGTTTTTCCCATTCTTTTTGTTTCCTGCAGTGAATTATGTGCGGTATTGTATTCAAATTAATTAAAACAAAACTCTAAATTCATTTTGCCTGCTGTAAAGTAATTTGGACTAAATGTAGTTAGTTTTTACTGAATTTCATAGGATGAGGTTTGATATTGTTTAGCTATAATAAAAAAAAACATAGATCCAAAACACGTGAAATCATTTTATCAGTGCAAAGTTGGCTGTAAATCTTTCTGACAGTTTCTGTTTCGTTTAGCCAGGATAAATCTTCTCCTAATCTCTAGGATCAATGGCAGCTCAGTCAGTGGAAGCTGTTTCCATGTTTTAGTAACACAAGCTCTTTGGTTGACCTTAATTCCAAAATCATCCATAGTTCATTTGTATTGCGTACTGGGAACTGGGTAGCCTGGGTGGCCTAGCAGTTAAGGTACTGGACTCTGGGCCTGATGGTCTAGGGTTCAAATCCCACCTCTGCCAAGCTGCCACAGTTGGGTCCTT
>JAVSBV010145725.1:0-15801 GCA_033117975.1 Parotocinclus spilosoma | reverse complement strand
TCAATAAAAGTAACATTCACTGACTTCCACAATGTTTTCTCTTCATTTCTTTGAGTGTTCCTGAAAGCCAACAAGTTGCACTTTGGAATGACCTTATTATTGTATCATGTTTTTGATCTGAGTTTGTTTTACAGAATGAAATGTCTGAATGAGTGCTCATCCAAGCTCTGTCTTCCCTTACCTTTTATATGTACACTACTCACAAAAAATAGGGGACATTTCATTATGAAATTACATTTGAAATATCCCCTAATTTTTATAAGCAGTATATAACAAAATGAGTACTGCTTCTACCCCTTATGTTTTCTTACCGATGTACCTATGGTCTCCTAAAAAGGCACTCTCCAAACCTTTAAGTCTGAGGCTTCCATCTGGCCACAGCATTCAGAAGATAACATTTCTTATAACAGATCAATTGAACATTGACTGACCATTGCATTACTAAACAGCTTGTTATGTGTAATGTGTGTCATTAAATTTTATTTTTTTTGTTAGTATAGAATACTACTAATAATAACTCGTATTATTTGTCAGTACTTTAATTAAAGTGCAGTCATATCTAATTGCTCTTGGACGTTACAAACAGTTTATCCATGCTAAGGACCATGTATAGATATTTTTCTATGCACTAACATTTTAGAACTACAAACACTTTCAAGAATCAGGACATTTACAAAAATATGAGCCAGCAAATGGCCTTTTGCTCTTTTAAATAAGCACACTTACCTTATGGCAAGTGGTAACTTAAATAGAGGAACGAAATAAAAAGAATACATTGACACCAACAAATACCCCCTACACGCCCTTCCCACACCCACCAAAGTAACTTAAACCCTTTACATTTTCAACTAAAACCTTTCTGTTTTTCTGTACTTTCATTTCTGAGAACAAAAGAAATGTCTAAACATTCCTACAGCACACACACAATTTTTGTGAACAAATATTTAGTAGACTTTCCATTGACATAATGATTGCTGCAGCTTAATAATGCCACACCTAAGCCAAAGCTTAGCCTCAACATCCTAAAGCAAATCCTGGGGCTCTGTTTTATAAAAGAAAGTTGCAGTTTTTGGTGAAAATGCAATCTCACACATACACACACACACACACACAAATTGTGACTGATGATAAAGGAATCTCTTAATACGTGTGCAAAGCAGGAAGTGGTCCACCACCTCATCTGTTATACCCTGCAATGTGAGTGGGTTATTCAACTGCTTGGTTCTTTTTCTGACATTCATCCCAGTACAGCATCAGAAACCTCAGGCCTACTCGCACCCTCACCCATGATCTTTGTTAGATAGACCTGCTACAGTACTCACAAGCACACTAATGCAGACATGTTCACATTCAAAGGAGCACATATGCACATTCACACAAATGGTTCTTTGTGGATACAGGAAATCATAGCTAAGTGTGCGTTGTGCCAGACGCCCTGAGGAGAGGAGAGCATTCCTGTATTCTCACGTTAAAGAGTGGGACCGAGAGTAAGACAGAGAAAAAGAGAGACATTGATATGAGGTCTATAGTAGGACTCAATCTAAAGCAGTGGGCATTTTCTCAATAACCTAATACACTACAGAACACACCAATAAGGGTATTAGCTGTTAACAGACTGGTCTGATAAGGCTTCTATTAATGGCAACTGTGGTATCCTTTCAATCTTTATCTTCAGACAAATTATTTAAACCACTAAATAATGGTCTGGGGTTTTTTTATACCATTTTGATTTTGTCTATGTAGGATTTAAACCGTATATGCAAAAATCCATCAAGTGTCGAGCAAGTGTCTGGTTAAAAAAGTCTAGAATAGAAAAATCACCAGCATGATCACATAATACCGTTTTCACTTATCACTTACACTATAGTACAAACACGGGCTAAATTACAAACAAAGGAAAAAGGAAAATATTTTTAAGTACCAATATATTTTTGTTTGTTTATTTGTTTTTAACAAAAATACACATAAAATGCATAAATGCAGCCACTGTCCTGTGCCGGCATAATCAAAACAAACAAAAAACATCAACATTACACAAAATTTAGCATTTTCAACAGAAGTTAGACAAGTCACTTTTAGTAAGACACTATGTCACTTAGTCACGTGAACATTATCAACTGCCCCTACATGTAAAAAATGATATTAAAACTCCTGTACTATCACCATCATCATATGAATTTGTATTCATTGAGTAATAATTAATAATAATAATACACTTTCTATTATTTTCTATTTCCAAGTCAAAATCATGTTTGTTACTTAATTATCCATTTGTTTATGTTAAAAAATTATTAAGACCATTAAGATATCCAATTAAGCCGTTCTGAAATCTCAGCCCAGTAATAAGGTTATTTAGTCGATATACCTTAATCATAGCTCAGTCATCAGCTATGTATAAAAAAATAACCCGACAGGAAAACAAGCTTGGCTACATCTGGACCACATCTGACACAGTAAAAAGCCAAAACAAAAGTCAAAACATTACAGTTGAAACTGCTGGTGTAGTTATTAACAGAGGTGTATAATTATAGCTTTTAATAAGAAAAATTGTACTTGAATAGGCTGTAATTAGGAAGTAATTGAATCTGAAACTTTCTGTTAATTAGCAAACACTCCCAGATAAGCATTTTAAAAAACTATTAATGTGCATCCTCTGCTCTCAAAAACCAACAAGAAATACAAAAATGGAATTAAGTAGGACATATCAGCACTACTCTTGGGCATGAAATAGTTAGTATACAAGCAGTTTAATTAAAAAAAATAATTAATTGTACTACCCAAATACTGTACTACTAACAAAAATAAGGGGGTACTTCTAAATGAAATATCCCATAATTAAATATTCCCTATTTGTTGTGAGCAGTGTAGAAGTAAATTACCTGTATCTCAACATTATGTCAAGCTGGTGAAATGAATTTGGTTATATTTAGATGTTACATGTAGAGGCTACTAATGATTACGTGCTCTAAAACCAGAGGATCAGATATTTTTAAAATTTGTATTTTTGTAAATTAAGAACATAATAATTTGGAGAGCACATTGCACTATATATATTGTATTATTTGTTCTCTATATATTCTATTTTGTTCATCTGTATTGTTAGCACATGTAAATGCATGTTAATTATTGTAGATTGTAAAGACATACCATCTGCCGGCAACAAATTCCTTGCATTTGTGGAAATACTTGGCAAATAAAAAAGAAAAATCAGTACATTTTGTATGAGAAATATAACTCTAAATACAACTACATTTTGTATGTATTTTTGTTAGTGCATAAAATTTATGTTTTTAAAGTGTTATGTTTTTAAGGTTTTAGAAGTAGTTTTAGATCATCACAGTAGTCCTGCTACACCTCCAGTACTTCTACATTGCTAATCTGCTTCAGTAGTAAAGTCTAGTACTTTATTGCAACTTAGTTTAAGTCTCCCATTACTCTGTATGGTTGATGCCATGTTGGATTGTCTTCATAACATAAAAGTCATAATAACAATCATGTTAGAAGTACTTGGAAAACAGCAAGTCAACAGAACTTCGGTTAGGTCAATTTGGTTAGCTAGTTTAACTAACTCAACCAAATTCAAAGGTATGAAGACAAATCTCTAAAACCATTTAAGACTCTTTAATACTGAATTCAGTATTCTGTCTTTGCTGCTCACAATTTAGGGTTCCTTAAAATTTATCATACATTTATCTAAAGTATAACATACATATATACATTTTCTGTCACCAGATGTTGAATTATACCTCCTAAGCAAGTTATTTTCTAGTTATTATCACAATATTTGTCTAAAGCCAGTCAAATCTGAATATCCCATCTGACTACTCAAACAACATTTGCCCATTTATTTAATCTTATTTATTTTCCATGGCTGGCCAGATCTGACCAGAACACTGTTACAAATTTGAACACAACCTATAAAGTGTGTTAATGTTACTAATTTTGTGAATGAATTCATATGCATTGTCTGGAGAAAGTCATAAAGCCTGTCAGAAATGTCAGACAGATGGCAAAAACCATAGATATAACAGCTGAAAACTGCCCAAAACACAACAAAGATTAAACATGGCATGCCTAGTTTCTATTACATCATATATAAAGATGCCATACCTTTTACTTAAAAAATTTAAATACAGTTAAGTTGTAACGGGTGTAAAACCAGTGCACATTGCTATGCCAATTGCATTCGGTTGCTTCAGCTTCACTGAAGCTTGTACACATAGGTAAATAAGTTTGTGCTACCTAATAGCACAAAAAAAAGAACGGAATAGGGAACAAGGCAAGTTTCTAGCTGAATCTAGAATTGTGAGATCAAGTTAAAGATGTAAGGGGAATATGAGTTTCTCTAAGGGTGAAATGTAGTTTTAAGACAGCAATATCAATGTTTTTGTATCCTGAATAAAAACTATAAACCTTTCAGATTAAATAGCAGTGCCTTAGTAACAAGTAACAAGGTTTATCTGAAACTATTTCAACTAAATTGCTGAAATATTTAATAAGGCGTATACTAACAACACTAAATCCAAATACTTTATTTGAGGGTAAAAAGATAAATATTTAATATTATGCTAATACAATAAGTCATTAATTATTTGTACTTAATATTTATGCTGCATGTTTTCAAACAGCGTGTGCAGATTTTGTGCCTGAATGTGTCTGTGTGTACTGGTTGTGACAGCTTGCTTCATCATGACAGTGGAAATAAGCAGTCATACTAGAGAATTCTATCTCACTTTCTCTCTCTCTCTCTCTCTCTCTCTCATTCTGTCTATCTATGTGTCTCTCTCCTTCACTCTCTCTTCATCTCTCTCTCTCTCTCTCTCTCTCTCTCCTTCTCTCCCTCACTTTCTCTCTCTCACACACGCACACACACACATGCAAATACAATTACACACAGTAAAGTATTAAAAAAAAACTTTCCGCACTTTCCACACAAACCAAAAACAAACTGCTCATGACAGAACACGATCACATGCAGAGGAGAGAATGTTATTACCTCAAAGAGCTGTGTAACGTCGACCCTCTTGCCACCGCAAGCTCATCTGTGTCAGCCTGCCTACTGCCACTGCGAATGCAAGCGTGTGTGTATGTGTGTGAGGAAGAAAGAGAGCCAGCATCTCTCCCTGCTTGGCAGAGTGTCTACTCCAGACTCCTGTGTAACAAATGTCTGGGAGTTCAGCAGGTTTTCGGCACATGCTGAGCACACTGAATGTGACCAGACCACATGTCTGTCCCCTACACACACAATTCAGGAGAAAAAAAAGAGCCCAGATCGTAGAAAGCCATGGTCTGATCTCAGTGCAAATAAAATTCCTGAATGCCAGATTTCTTGGCATGCTACTTTGGAAAGCAAGGCTTGGGATAAAGTTAAGCTGCTGGTTTGTCTAGATGCATTATTATGCGTTGTTGTGCATTTGCTACGACTGTGTGTTTGGTTAAGCGCACGTGTACAAATCCCCTCAGATATTCGAAATTTCACATCTTCTTCAAAAACAATACACTATAAGTCCAAAAGCTCTAACTAATTTGCCCACAGATGGATGAAGAATGAAGGAACAATACAGGAAACTAGAAACATTTTAGATAGCCCAGATATTATTTGGCATATTGGTAATTTATGGTATACAAAAAACAAGTTTTAAAAAATGCATGTACACAAATGCATTTTTATTTACTTCTGTGTAATGCAGTGTTGTGTGTTTTTATAAAAGCTAACCATGTTGAAATTCACATTATAATCACCAGTACACTAACACACAGATCAAGATAAGTTTTGCTAACCCTGTTATCTGAACTCACAATGCACAAATTCCCAGTAAATGCAGGCAAGTGTAATGGTTTCTGAAGATGTAGGACTTGTGCAAAAGCTCTATGCCAATATCTGCATGCACACACAGACACAAACACACACACACACACCATTAACTAACAAATATTTTAACATGATCTGTTATTGCAGGTCCTAGATAAAATATAACCCCTGACTTACTTGGAATTACAGGGTATATAACATGATGAGTGCTGTTAATGTAGTGCACATAAGGTGATGATGTATCAAGTCTCTGTGGCCTACAGTGGTGTAGTGGTTAAGGGACTGGGCTATGGACCAGAAGGTCCAAGGTTTAAATCCCACCTTACAAAGGTTTCTTCTAAAAGATAAGCCGCTTAAATCACCAATTACTTGCTGGGGTTTTCAGATATACAATTTTTGTTTCTGAAATAAAAGGGTATCCTCTGATATGAAGTATTTATCTATTTATATTTAATAATTCACGCATAATAAAATTTGGCAAAACTTTGCCCAACCTGCCAGGTAACCCAATTGTGATTTTGTTGTTTTATTAAATGTCATTATTGATCAGAATCAATGGCTATTCAGCAGCACACAGGTTACATCTAAGCACAAGGTTACACCAAGAATATAATTAGTTACATCAATTAATTATGTATATGCACTGGCCAGGCAAGTTTAGCATAATCAATTAACCTAATGCATGTATTTGGACTGGATTCGCGATAACACACTCCCTCTCGTGTTCTATTGCTTAAGTATAAAACAGGCAGAGAAAGAAAGATAAGCAACCTGGATCTGTCATTATATATTCAGTACAGACTGATAATCCTGTACATTTGTGTTTGTGTGTTTGTGTGTGTAATGGTACCTTATGACTAGCTGTATATGGTTCTGGCTCTGTTCCAGTCTGGATCATTTCCCCTGGCAGACATTGAAGATCTTACAGCGTCTACCTGAGACACCACACACACACACACACACACACACACACACACACACACACACACACCAAATGCAAAAGATGAATGCATTTGTCTCTGTGCTTCATTTCTATTTCAGCAGGAGACTATTTGCTAATTGTTTTCAATATTGAAAATAAAAAGTTTACCATCACATGTGTATAAGCACAGCACTAATTTAATTGAAAACAGGCAATAATGGTATACAGGTTAATACCACTAGTGCAATTGTCAATTAATGTTGGCATCACCAAGCCCTGTATAAAAATGCATGGTCAGAGGACTTTGATATGTCAACTAGTAAAACAGCTTAAGATTTTCAAAAAATTTAATATATATACATATATGTTATTGTATTTCAAATCATCAGTCAGATGTTTGCTTTGCAATAATGTTTTAAACAACCAGTGTAAGCATTAATCTATTAATCTATTTAAGTGTCCTGTTCTCTCAGTACCTAATTTCCTTTGTATAGTCAAACTTCCCATTGGTACTGTGAACAATCAGGCTGCGTACATTTCTGAATCCCTGCAATTAACTGAAGCAACACTATAGCATTGTATCCATTGTATTCACTTAAACATCCATCAAGTCATGTGGAGTGAATGTAGTTATTCATGGCATATCTGAGTTGTTCAGATAAATACAGGCAAGTTAATGCTGAAATTAAGTCCATCCTTACTCAGTTTTTATCATTAAAAATGTGTATACATGCAGTGGAGTAATCAAATAGTGTTTTTACATGACTCGGGCAATAACTGGATTTCAACTTTGCTACCAGCCAATACACTCAAAAATAGATGTGGCATAAACCTCATACTTTAATATTAAATAAACAAATTCACAATTTTCTTGGGTATATACTGTTTCAGTGTCTCCACAAAGTGTTTGATATTTTGCATGTGCTGCGTACAATTACTGCCTAAAAGGTTCCAGATACCACTAGAGAATCCTGTACCAAGTCTGTAAATAAGCTCAAGAGAAGCAATAAGAAGAAGTCAACCTGGCAACCGTGTGCATTTGCAAACTGAAAAAAATTACTGAAATCAGGTAAGTGGTATACATGTTCTGAGAAATCGGATTACTGAATTACAGTGTTCCTTATATTCACTTTGACTTTTAATTTATTAAAGACAGTATTAACCTGAGAAATGTCATTGTATGTAAACAGGTGATGTCACAGGTGATTGTAAGCATGATTTGGTGCAAAAAGAGCATCAAGGAAAGGCTGAGTCTTTAATGAAAAAGATGGCTAAAGAATCTCCAGTTTGTCAACAAATGCATCAGAAGGTTATTGAAATGTTTAGAACAATGTTTAAGGGAAGGTAGCATGTTTTTTCGGAGGGTAGCACTGGTGCCTCACAACAAGAATTTCCTGGGTTCAATCCCAGGGTGGAGCAGCCTGGGTCCTTTCTGTGTGGAGTCTGCATGTCCTCCTGTCTGCGTGGGTTTACTCCAGGTACTCTGAATTCCTTCCACAGTCCAAAGAAATGCATGTTAGGTTAAGTGGTGTCTCTAAAGTTTTCCTTAATGTGTGTGTGCTCTACGATGGATTGGCGTCCCGTATAAGGTTGTTCTTGCCCTTGCACCCAGAGTTTCATGGTGGGCACCGACCGGCCTGTGACCACTTGTTTATTAGAAAGATAATGAATGTGTATCACCCCTACAGTGCATAATATTATTAAGTAATTAAAGAAATATGGAGGAATCTCAGTGCTTAAATGTCAAGGGCACAAGCTTAAGCTGAATTTCTGTGATCTTTATCAAGAATCACCACTAAACAATAGCTGATATAACCACATGGGCAAGAGATTACTTGGGCAAAACTTTATCAAACACTATCATGTGGAGTTACATTTACAAATGAATCTTAAAACTTTACTCTGCAAAAAAGAAGACTCATGATAATTATGTCCAGAAGAGGCGTTCAAAGGCATCTAGGATGGACTATCGCACAGTGCAAATATAACACAGTGTATTGTGGTCAGCTGAATCAGTATGCCAGGTTTTTTTGGAAAAAAAGCATAAAAATACATAAAATCTTAGAGTAACATATGCTGCCATCAACGGAAGTGTGAATTTACACTTCCGTTGATGGCAGCATTAAAGCAGAAAAATATGTTGAAATCTTAGAGTAACATAAGCTGCCTTCAAGCCATCATTGTTTCCAGGAACATCCATGCATTTTTTAACAAGACAGTGCAATCATATGATGCACATTACAAAGGCATGGCTGTGGAAGAAGAGGGTACAGGTACTGAACTGGCCCTAAGAAAGAATGTTTGAAGAATTTATAAATGTGACAACGACAACATAGTCCTGTTTTTTCAAGACATTTTTTCAGGAAGAATGGGACAAAAAACATCAGAAACAATTAACCACTTGATAGAGACTATTCTCTGTACCAAAATGGATTTTAAGTGTGGTGAAAAGGAATGGCAACATTACCAAATTGTAAATGCTTTACCATTCCAACAACTTTTTTTTAAATTTGTTGCAGGCCTGAAATGCATAGATATATGTTTATTAACAAATTAAATGGAGTTGACCAGACAAAACATGAAATATCTTAGGTCCATGCTGACTGCAATGAAGTAAATCAAAGTAAATGTAAAAAGCAATATGTTTTTGTTAACTATATGCATTTTCCATATTGTCCCAATGTTACCCCCATGTTGTAAAATACAGCTCTCTTTATCAAAACTCTGACTCTGGTCGAATTATTAAGTGCACGTAAACACACTCACTAACTTCATCTTTTAAATTGTATGCGGGTTTGTTTAATGACCTTGTCTTTTGACGTAAACCTGCAAAATTACTGTGAAGATTGCATGTGTGAATGTATTTCATTAAAACTGAAGGTAATCCAGGGATATCTTATGTTTTGAGTGTGAAAGGGGATTACAGAGTGGAAACTCGAAATTCGAACCTTACTGGTTCTAGAATCCAGCTTGAACTCCAAATAGTTCGCTGATGGGAAATCAGATTTCCCATAAGAATTAATATAAAGATCCATTCCCGGCCTCTAAATGATCATTTTTATATTTGTATTTAATAAATTATTAAAAGCAAGAATAAAGCAATGGAATTAAATACAATAATAATAATAATAATCACTAAATACTTTAAATAAATGCAATACGAAGACACAAAATAAGTTAAAGTAAAAGTGGAACTTTATAGCCACTGAGGCAAACAAAGTTGCAACACGTCTTATAACTGGGCCAGTGGCACCAAGACTGACCAAGAGTGTGTGTCTGCACCAGTAGACACTATTATCAACACAATATAATGATATAACACTAAAATAATATAATATAAACACATAATATGCCTATGATTATGCCCTAGATTGTCGACTTCTTGTAGGTGGTGGCAATTTTTTGGCAGTTGGCATAATGCATTGGTGCATCATCTTCACTGGTTTGGATGAAGTGCATCATCTTTGGAAGATCACACCATTAGGTGTTTTATTTATGGTGCCCATGTTCGAAGTCTGAACTCAAATTCAAATAGTTAGTTCAAATAGTAGTTCAAATTCCAAATTTGTGTGTGTGTGTTTGTGTAAGGGAATGCATAAAAATAGTTTCAGAGAGAACTAGTGTGAGAACCATAATGCAGCACTAGTGGCTGAACGCTTCTCCTCAAAATCAAAAAAGCATAAAACTGGGCCATGCTGCAGCTAAAGTCATGTGATGTCGTTAATTATTTCACTGACAGTGGTCTGACCATGTTTAACTGTCTTCCCCTCCTTTTAGTCTCGCTTTCTGTTTTGTCTCTATATTTTGTCTTACCAGAGTTGTGAGCAGCAGGACATATGAGGTTATCACAATAAAGCATGCGGAGCATAAAAATAAATAACACCAAGAGCATTCCAGAACTCCCACAAAACTCAGGGAGTGATCCAGAACACCCACAGAACTCTACCACCAACGGGCATAAAGTCAAGCACAGTCTGTCCACTACACAGAAATCCCTCTGAATCATCATTAAGTTAAAAAAATGTGTCTAGCAATCCCAAATATTTTTTATGTTTATGATTTCAAAATCGATCTGTCTTAATATGGAATATAGAAAGAGGAAGCCAGTTTCCTGGTTTTCAGTGAGAAAATGTGCTGCAAAATTGCTTACAACCAGAAATATCATGTAAAGTATGTCTCAAATTAAGCGTACCATACCAATACATCTACAAGCCCTGGCAAAAATTATGGAATCATCACTTCTTGGAGGAAGATCTTTTAATTGTGTAATTTAGTAGAAATAAAGTTTTCATAGAGACATGCCACAAAACTTTTTTTTTTTTTCAAAATTCCAACCATCTGGTATTAAGAAAACAAAAAAAAAGAAAGAAATATAATTGCTTTGGTCAGTCAAATAAAAGGGAAAAACTATGAAATCACTAATTTCTGAGGAAAATATCATGGAATCATGAAAAAAACCACTGGGCTTTTATAACAGCTTGAATTCTCTGAGGCATGGACTTAACTAATGACAAACAGTATTCTTCATCCATCCGTCTCCAAATGTCTGTTATTGCTGTTACTAGATCAGCTTTGCAGGTTGGAGCCTTGTCATTTTCTTCAATTCACACCAGAGATTTTCAACTGGATTGAGATCTGAGCTATTTGTAGGCTATGCCATTGGCATTATATGTCTTTCTTGAAGGAAAGCTTTCACGTCCTTTGCCCAATGGCAAGATGCAATATATTGAAAACATCCTTTCAGCTGATGGAATAAGGACTTTCAATGTAGACTTTGGCATTTGCTGAAGATGCAATGACTGTCACCTTTACCTGACATGCAGCCCTATATCATAAATGACTGTGGAAATTTGCATGTTTTCTTCATCTTTATAAATTTCATTAGAACGGCACCAAACAAAGGTTCCAGCATCATCATCTTGCCCAATGCAGATTCACGATTCATCACAGAAGATTATTACACATCTAGCTGTTCACAATCCATTGCTTTACTTTATCCCACTGCAATCTTGTCTTGAATTTTATAATTCTCTCCTTTGTTTCCACTGACATCTCTTGTGTTGGAGAGATTATTCGTGTTAATCCTACTTTGTGCAACAGCTCTCCAAGGTGTGAGGGTTTTTTTAAAATGACAACCAATTAGCAGATTTGATCTGATGCAGGTGTTTGGTTTAGAACTTCAAATTACAGAATGTAGTGATTCCACATTTTTTTGCCTCTGCTTTATCCAAAAACACAATTGTGTCTGACTACAACAATTATATTTCTTTATTTTTTATTGTTTTTTAATGCCAAAAAGTTGTAATTTAAAAAAAGGTTTTGGCATGCCTCCGTGTTTAATTTTTTTCTACAAAATTATACTATTATGTTACAATCAGTAACCCCTCCAGCCGCGGACCCTAGATGCGAGCTTCACAAGCCGCGAGTCCGGGGGTCCACCCCTACCGACCGCGAGTCCCATCAGCTGCCGGGGACAAAGGCGGCGGAGTCTTTTTAGGACTGTGGGCGAACGTGGCAAAAGCGCCGTAAGGATGCTGGTTTGGGACGACTATTAACTGGCGAGGCACGGAGGTAGTCCAAACACCAGGGAGCTAAAGTGAGCTCGAAAGTGCATGCAAAGCTAAAAAAACAAAACCGGGTTACGTCTTACAGGGTGCGTCACTACCCGCTGGTTTCTCTAGTCAGGGCACACCTCGAGCCAGCCACGGCTAGAGTCTGACTCAATAGAGTGAGAGAGAACCGGACCATGTCCCTTTGACACAAAGACCGAGTTGCTGCTGTATTGAGTGGCAAAGGGCGCCGAAGCACCAGAGGGCGAGCGTGAGCTCTGCCGCGCATGGAGCGCGAGGGAGAAGGAAAAAAGGCGGAAGGGGCTGCAGTGCCCGCCTTTATAGCATGAGTGTGCATCACACATACTAGGCGCAAAGCGCCAACGCGCAAAAATCAACTAAATAGGCGGGGAGTGCCAACGCGAAGAGATCGCGAGGCGCTCCCAAGCGCAAGAGGGCGAGCGCGAGCTCAAAGCCCAAGAAGTCAGACCGGGAGTGTCTCATTAAGAGCCAAAAACCCGGCTGAAGGGAGGCTAGGTAGGGACCGACGACCGAGTGGCGTTTAACGCTAAACGCGCGATGGACGCACGAGCACGGAACGGGAAAACCCTCAAAGTGTCCCTAACCGACTAAATACCTCGGAGGTTGGAACGTCGTTGGAATAAACGATGACCTGGCCCTGCTGAGGCAGCTGTTCGGGATCTGGAAATAATGAGACAGTGGATATAAACCGTCTCACCGATACCTCTGTAATGGCGACAGGTAAGGACGGCCGAACGCACTGGGGGAAAGTAGGAACCCTAACATATTAAAGATCTTCCTCCAAGAGTGGTGATTCTATCATTTTTACCAGGGTTTGTAACTATGTATGTGAAACTTCTCATTCAGGTGCTCACTTTTTAGTCTGTTAATAACCTACAGACAGTCAGATTGAATAAGGTGATAGCCTATAAGGACTGGAAAGACATGCCACCCTGGATGTCCACTAATGACCAGCAAGCTGTTAAATTACAGTATGTTTCTGTAAGTGCTATTTTTATGTACTCATCTGCCAGGCATTGTCATGATGATCATATTAAAAAATAATCAATGTCTCTCTCTCAATCTCTCTTCACGAGAAGGGAGAAATTGCGCCTATTGGGATTTTGTTCACAAGTGTTGGAAAAAAATTGAGGCTGACAAATGGACTAGGTCAGTGACCACAGTCTGCTGTTTTTGTGTAACCCGGCCCTAATAAAGGCGCCTGATAACAAAAATTTAGGGAATGTACACCTCAAAAAATGTATTGCAATTTGAATGTTGTCACTATTTAACTGGTCTGGATACAGTGAATACAGAAAGTATTTAGATCCCTTTAAATGTTTCAATCTTTGTTTCATTGCAGCCATTTGCTAAAATCAAAAAAGTCAATTTTATTTCTTATTAATGTACACTCAGCATCCCATTTTGACAGAAAAAACAGACATGTAGAAATGTTTATAATGTTTATAAATGTTGTAAATGTAAATGTAAATTAAAAAAAAAAAAAAATTAAATATCACATGGTCATAAATTTTCAGACCCTTTGCTGTGACACTCATATTTATCTCACAAGCTGTCCATTTGTATCATTCTTAAGAGGGTTCTACACCTTCATTGGAGTCCAGCTGTGTTTAACTGAACTGATTGGACCTGATTATGAAAGGCACATACCTGTCTATATAAGACCACACAGCTCACAGTGCATGTCAATGTAAATGAGAATAATGCGGTCGAAGCAACTGCCCAAGGAGCTCAAGGAGACAGAATTGTGGCAAAGCACAGATCCGTGCAAGGTTGCAAAACATTTCTGCAGCACTCAAGGTTCCTAAGTGGCCTTCATAATCCTTAAATGGTTGAAGTTTGGGACAACCAGAACTCTTCCTAGAACTGACCGGCCAGCCAAACTGAGCAATTATGGGAGAAGAGCCTTGGTGAGAGAGGTAAAGAAGAACCCAAACATCACTGTGGCTGAGCTACAGAGATGAAGTAGGGAGATGGAAGAAAGTTCCACAAATTCAACTATCACTGCAGCCCCCCACCAGCCAGGACTTGGCAGAGTGGCCTGACGGAAGCCTCTCCTTAGTACACAAAATATGAAAGCCTGCACAAGGTTGGCCAAAAAACACATGAAAGCCCAAAATGCATTATCCACAGACAGACAAACAACTAAATAGAACAAAGAATGTTTATTAAACAACATTAAAAGAAGGTCAGGCAGAGTAAAACACAAAAAGCCACAGAGTGAAAAGTCTGATAACCGTCCCGGTAAAGAATCTGACGCTCGGAGAAAGAGCCTTGCAACTGTTGGAACACCAACCTGGCCTCTCGGATTCGGGAACGCCGAGCTGCCAAGCCACCGACAGGGTGCAAGAGTGAGGTTGTTTCTGAGAGTCCACACATAGGAGACCAATACTTCCTACAGGACGAGCAGGTGGAGTCAGAAAGCAGGCGTCCTGTAAGGGTGAAGGCAGACGGCACAAATTGGATTGTGGGCCGAAAGTCCTAAAAACGCTTGGTAGCTGAAATTCCAAAATCAAACACTGCCTAACCCCCAAAAGAATAAAAGAAACAAAAGGAAATACATGTAATAAGATTGGGCAGAACGGCGTAGGATCCAAGGGTCAGAACTGCGTATGAGCCGCTGAAGGTCAGAATGGTGAATGAGCCGAGGAATTAGAACATGGGTGCGACATGAACTCTAACACCCAGACTATGAGAAATTAGATTCTATGGTCTGATGAGATGAATATTGAACTTTTTGGCATTAATTCTAAGAGGTATGTGTGAAGAAAACCAGACACTGCTCATCACCTGCCCTATACAATCCCAACAATGAAACATGGTGGTGGCAGCATCATGCTATGGGGTTGTTTTTCAGCTGCATGGACAGGAAGATGAATGACAGAGAATCCCAAAATCAAGGTGTGAAAAACTTGCTGCATCAATCCCAAGAAGACTCATGGCTGTACCAGCTCAAAATGGTGCTTCTACTAAATACTGAGCAAAGGGTCTGAATGCTTATGACCATGTGATATTTCAGTTTTTCTTTTTTAATAAATTTGCAAAAAAATTCTGCCTCTAGGTTTTTTTTCTGTCAAGAAGGGATGCTCAGTGTACATAAGATTTTTTTTAGCAAATGGTTGCAATGAAACAAAGACTGATAAATTAAAAGGGGTCTGAAAACTTTCTGTACCCACTGTACAATAAATATGGCGCATTTAATATTCCAAATCAATGCCAGTGTTTATAACTTCAAACTGGAACTGGTTAGTTATTTTCTTTTTAAACCTTTAAAGAGAAAAATGAAAGAAAGAAAGCAACATAATACACTTCTTAATGCATATGGTTCTAAATGCTGTAATTACAAACCGGATTCTAAAAAAGTTGGGACACTGAACAAATTGTGAAAAAAAACTGAAGGCAATGATGTGGAGGTGCCAACATCTAATGTTTTATTCAGAATAGAACACAAATCACAGATCAAAAGTTTAAACTGA
>JAVSBV010145717.1:0-15804 GCA_033117975.1 Parotocinclus spilosoma | reverse complement strand
GGTGTCAAAGCTTCCACCCCACCTTAAGGGTGCAGGGTTTAGGAAAAATTGTATGAAAACCTCTTCTCATGCAAGCACTGGAGGCTGGAGAATCCTATTGGCTCTTGAGTTTGTCATACCACTGCTTTACACACCCTTTTTGGGAGAACCACAAATAAGGGTATTATGTCATTCATCCTCCATATTGTGCATAGATGGCAAAATTGTTCATTTTCCCCACCTACTTACAATGGCTCTCTTCATATTTCCCCTAAGCAGGTCAAGGCTAAAAAAACAGGTAGGTTGTGAGGCATCTAAATTTGGCCATATGAAACAATTTTCCGTTTTTACTCCTGACTCACTTGCCAATTGTATTTACCCAAACAAAACCCTTAACCAAACAGCAGAAATAGTAGCGGCAGACATCATGAGTTCAAAATATACTGTCATAAGCACAAGTAAAAAGTACACACTCAAGTAATAAGTAATTTTTTTTGTGAGCAGCATACTGTGATATAATGTCATGAGCACATGTAAAAAGTGAATTTTAAAAAGTACTTCAATATTTGCAAGGTGAGCATTTGCTGATTGTATAGTAGTCAGTCTGGTGATAATCTTTTTTGGTGGAGCACTACATAAACAACTGGCTAAGCCAAAACCAGCTAGATCTGGTTTTTCCTGGTCTGTCTAGCTGAGTGAAACTGAAATCGGTGCACTGCCTCTATGAGTCAGAGTGCTGTTACCAAGGCTTTTGTTTCTCAATGAGAAAAACATGCATGGCGTAGAGCAGAGGAGTGTCTGTTTTTGTGCTTGAGGACTTGCTCAAAGAGGGAATCCCTAATCATGGAAAGGCTTAGTCATGTCTCGTATTTGCAGTGCAACCTTGGCTCTTTTTGTAATTAAAAATCCAAAATTTTACCAAATGTCGCATAGTTATGTTGTGCATTTCTCATGAATATCACTGTGTATATACTGAGTGAAAGATATGAACTTGAATATGAATTTTACACAGAACCAACTTTATACAGAATTGTGTTTGTGTTAAAAAAAGACTAGACTACAATCAACCAGAGGTGACTATTTCTGGGAAAAATTCCCTAAGTTGCAAAGGAAGAGTATCCAGGCTCAAACGGGGAGCTGATCCTCCACTTACTGAAGTAGTAGTATTGCTACAGGGAGTGTAGTCATTGTTCTCTTTTAAAGAAAATTAAATTGAACTAAGTTAATGTATGACTGTGTAACTTGGACTCAGACAAATTCACTGAGGTTTATGGGCAATTCAGAGACCACAGGTAAAGTTATAACTTCAAAGCCTGTTGCTTTGCAAGGGCATGGGATCCTTAGCTTGTTTTAGCAGCTCCAGGAAGTGTCAAGGAAGTCTGTTATTCACAGATTCATTTTTCACAGACTCATGGGATTTCTGATAAAACTGGGCAACAACTGGCTAAGAATATATCTTAACGATATATGCAAACACTTTATTACATTACAAAAAGGTCTGAAAGGACATGAGCACAAAATTACATCAATATTCTCTTCTGGAGTATAGTTTAAATGCTTATATCAAATGATGCTCAAATAAGATTTAATATTTAGTGTTATTGTCCCCTTTTTACAGTACATACCTTAACTGTATTCTTAAGAAGCCAGATTTCATGCAATTTATACTGTTATTCAGTTACCTGGTATTCAGTTAATATGTAAACAGGACAGCATTTCAAGTAAACATTAACAATTGTTGGCTTGAACATACTGTATGTGAGTTCATGCAACTAAAGCCTTATTTGGACATAAATGCTTTTATGTGAAAGATTGGGGTAATGTAACGTACCAACCACATTACTCATATACCATGTCTAAATGTATTTAATGCCACTGAGTTAAACTTTTCTTGAGTTTAGTCTGCCCAAATCCACGACCAAACATGTGCACAACCACACTGAGCGCCATAAGCCAGTAAGTGCCTCTGTACAATTAATGGTCATTAATTGCAACTTTTCATCCCATTTCTACAGGGGATCCACTGTCTTTGCTGGTACTTTCTGTCAGAGATGGCACTGAAACAACTGACAACAGCTTTCATCCATACTTCTCTCTCTCACATTTGCACAAATGTATTTGTGCAGTACAGTGGGCTAGTGAATAAGACACCTGAGCACCATGCTGCTGCTTTTTATGGAATAATTTAAGGTTGAGTTATGAAGAATTAATAAGTAATAATTCCTACACGATGCTAAAGTTAGCAGTTTCTTCATTTGAGAACTACTGTTGCCCCTTTTCAAAGGCCTAGTAACAATCTATACTGTGTATATGGCAAGTTCTTATGCATATATGAAGTCATGTACAAATGTGCGACACCCAACCTCTGTAGAAAAATATTCCAAACGAACACACCCGCAAGTGAATGAATGAACGTCCTGTTTCTCACTTAACTTTCTCACCAAATTTGTCAAGAGAAATGTCTAAAATTAGAAAACCAGGTTGAAAAGGTAACACTTCTTTGCACAAGAAAGATTTTGATCTTCAGTGAAGGTCTGCATGTGGCTGTAATGGGTATGAATGTTAAGTGAGTGGCATGACTCATAAGAGGGCCATTTACATGCTGGTTGTAAACAAACCACAAGCAAACATGTTTGAAAATACACTGTCCTAGCAGCACATTCCAGTGTTTTTTAATCAAAACCTGCCATCGACTGGCCTGAAGAAATAAGACTCCTCACGAAATCAAAACAAACACAGTCATTATCATATTTCTGTTTCATTTGTGTTGTTGTTCACCCACACCCTCCTGTCCAATGTGATACAAGTTGTCAGATGAATAATATTAGTTATTAGAACAGTTATTGGAACTGATTCAAAATAAAAGTTAATTAGACCAGTTTTAAAAAACTAAATTTAATTAAGCTTATTAATTATACAAAGTAAGACAAAATACATATCTAAAGGACAAATGATAGCCAATGACTGACTGCAACCAATAAACTTGTTTTCATGGGAATATCATACTTGCAGTCATGGCGGACATATTTCATTAAAGATTTGCTAATGTCTGCCAGTCTGTTATTAATTCCTGTAAAGTATGCGTATACAGTATCTCACAAAAGTGAGTGCACCCCTTCCATTTCTGTTATTTCATTCTATATTTTTATAGGACAATAATGAAGATATGACACTTTGATACAATGTAAACTATACAGTCTACAACTTGTATAACAGTGTAAGTTTGCTGTGCACTCAAGTACTAAGTTATGCCCAATAAGCCATTTTCACTCCTCAGTATCATGTGACTTATTAATGTTACGAGGTCTCAGGTGAAGCATGTGTGCTAAATGTGGTGTTATTGCTCTCACACTCTCTCATACTGTTTATTGGAAGTTCAACATGATACCTTATGGCACATAACTCTCTGAGGATCTGAAAAAAAAGAATTGTTGCTCTACATAAAGATGGCCTAGGCTATAAGAACATTGCAAACACCTTGAAAGTATGTCTATGATGGTCTATATTAGGCATCTTAAGGTATGGACCATAAATCCAGACAGGTTAATATATTGAGGAAAAATCACATGCCCATAAATGAAGGTGTTTGCGTTTCTGAAACTGGCATTAGCTAATCACAGTTTAAAAAAAACAATCAAGATGTTATTTTCAAACCAGAATTTTTGTATCACATGCTCTATGTTATCATGCAGTCCTCACAATATAATCGCATTATGTGTACTTGCTAAACATACTCTTCGTCTATGGGCATTTATATCGAGTTGGTTCCTCCATTGCTGATATAAGTCTCCAGTCTTCTGGAAAGGCATGACATTACGATTACTCTACTAGAATTAAGGCACCAATAATCAGCAAACACTGACTATCATTCCTCCTACATAAAACTTTGCAGTGGGCAGGTAGCCTTCAACCTGCATCAAACAAACGTGGATTCGCAGAGTCCAATGAGACATGCTTTATGAGAGTCCAAGATGTCATTTGGCTTTGCAAATGGTGATCTTAGGCTTGTTGCATAAAGCTCTTAACTAACAGTTATTGTGCTGATGTTGCTACCAGACAGTTTGAAATTTGAAACTGTGGACTGGTACTTTTTACATGCTAAATGCATTAGCACTTGCCTGCAGATATCTGCTGGGTTTAACCTAATCTGTTTTGCTTTTATTTTTTGACTGTATAATTTAGTTTATGCATTTATTTAGAACGATGGATCCAATAATTAGAAGACATGTACACCTACTTTCTTCTGTTAAGCATATCAATTTCTAATTATCACCTGTCTTTCAGATATAACACTTGCCATTCATTAGGAAGTGAGACCTCGGGTCACACCGCTGTCTCAGTGTGTCAAAATGGATATGACATTCATTCAAGCACAAACATAGAGAGAAACAGAGCACTGCTTGGCAATAGGGACAGCTCAAACACTCAAACTTGGCTTCAAGTAGGTCAGGGACTTGGCAAAGAAGTCAAAAACAGTTAGGCAAACTTTGGCGTTGTCTTTTTCTCCATGTGCAAGTTCAAAGTACGGTCACTGGCACAAACCCAGGAGCAGGGCTGTGAAAAATAAGAAACTTTTCTCCTGATTCGAGAAGGAAGCAGGCTCTTGAAAGCTTGAATTATTTTAATGATTTTGTGTGGCTATACAGCAACTTATACAGTATGCTCATGTAGGGCTTCTCAAGACAGATAGCAGTTGCCATAACACTAGAGTAAGCTGTTGTGATCGAACCAAGCATAATAGGAAAACTGTCCTTGAGATTTGGCATGTATTCCCCATATACAAACTAAATACTACATAAAATACTTTAATTTAGAATTTTTTGGCAGAAAAATCTTAGTCAAAAATTGCTCAGCATTTTTAACTGAAATACAACGAGAACAAGTTTACATAAAATTTTAAACGTTCTAAAAAAAGTTCTGAAAAATTTCTGAAATTAGTATTTGGTGGAACAACTCTGATTTTCAAAAACAGTATTCAAGAGTCTTGTCCATTTGTTGCTATCTTAACCCAGTTCAGGAAGCAGGTCCAGTTTTAGGCATTTTAATGACAGAAGAGACGCAGAAACGTTCCCAGGATTGTTCAGGACAGAACCAGCAGATGAACAGTCTTGGCTTCAGATCAGATCTGTGGAAGACACGCAGGGACAAACAGGCTTGAACTTGGTAATATAGGGTAGAATTAGTCACAGAACTTAGACACTTTAGGGTTTGGTAGATAAAACAACAGAAGCTCAAATGTAGACCGAGGCTTACTGACAACGAACAAACTATCTAATAATCGAACAATAATCTAACAATCTAATAATCCTGTGCCAATTTAATCTCTGAAGGTGTAGCAATCAGGCCCTGTATATGAAGTTAGTACACAATTGATATAGAAAGTAAAATGACAGAAGGGAGAAAAAAGAGAAAGAACAAAAAGGAAAATAAAGGGAAAACACAATCTCTTACATTTGTTTCTGTGTCTACAGTTCTTTTATTGCATATTATTATTTTATTTAAATAGTCATGTGTGCAGTGAAATACTGAGGGATCCAACTTTCTGTTTGTCCTGGGGGTCAGGACCACTCTGTAATTTCTACATATGGGTTCTTGTTCCTGTGTTTGGTATATGAGCTGATCTCAGCATCCTGAAAGGTCATCTGTCTGCACGTTGTCTGTCCGGGCATGCTTTCCCCCCACCGTTTACTGCTGAGAGTTCAGAATTACTCTGGCATAAAACCAGCACAAAGAAGAAGGGGAATAACATTCACTTACACACAGTGCTTTGGTAGATATTTAAAGTAGATAGCATGAATTGAAGTAACAAAATACATCGTCATTAACAAATCTGTTTTATTGTTTTACTATTGAAGTTGGAAACAGCGGTTCCTTATGGGTTTCTAACAGTAGCTATAGTAAAATTACACTATATATCAAACCTGGCAAGAACAACGTTAATTACCAGACCAGATTAATATGTTTTTGTTATCTTTTTGTACTGCATTTCACTTCAAACTGGTTAAAAAGGTCCCATGTTATATTTGTAATACAGTCCTGCAGTGTCCTTGAGGTGTTTGTTCCAGCAAAGTTGTGCAACTCAGATATCATCTGCCTTTCCTATTTAACAACACATTGCTAAAGTATAAAGATCCGCAGCTTGTGCCGGATGAAAACAATGGGACACTACTGGACATATTGGACCTTTAAGCTGCGGAATCAAATCAGAACAACTCTAATTTTCTGAATTCCTGAATTGAATTGAACTGAATTGAACATTTGTCCCAACACATGTGAACCAAAAACATTATCTTCTATTTTGTGCCTTACTTCAGTATTCATGTGTATGTAGGCTGTGGATGATGTGCAGCACACATAAAGGGTCAACGTGAGACTTTAATCAGATATTTGGTACAAACTGGGTGTAAATGTACAAGCACAAGTCTACTGTCAGTGGCTGGGTGGGGTAACACTGTCTCCACATGATCTGAAGTCTCTCATTATCCTCCTGAAAAGAGCCCATTGATAATAAAGTGCCTGTTAAGTATCAACAGACATAGTATCTTCTGATTGCCAGAGCTATACTAGCCAAAACTATACAGGTTTGTAGTTAAGCTATTTTTGAAGTGATTTGGCATTTTTAAAATGAACAAAGTGCATGGAAGCATTAGATTAGGTGGGACTTGTGTGCCACCATAGCAGTTGAAACAAGTGCCTAAAGAAACATGGCAGTAAACCAAACAACACCATTAGCCAAGTGGAAATACGTATGTGCCATGTTAAATATGGAAATAGTAAGAAATGCTGGGAATTCCCAATGTGAGAGCTCAGCAGATGCAGTTCTGAGCTCTTTACAGGTGAGTGACCAACAGTGAGATATCTTACAAGCTATTGATTGATGTCTGATGAGGGTACTGCTCTCATGAGTTATCTGAACGTGATATGACTGTAAAGGAGTGCAAATACTAAGTTGCTGAGCAACTATTAACTTGTGAGTAAATAAAGCAAAAAAAAAAAACTTATTGAAATTATGATGCATTAGACAGTACATGTTTTTTATCAACTCGATCAGTTTAGAGTAATCTACACTATATAGACAAATGTTCCTCATGGTTGTTAATACACAGTTTAATCCCCACCTTTGCTGCTACAAGACCCTTTGTTCTTCTAAAAGGGTCATCTTCTGATGCTCAGTTTTCAAGTCAAATTTACTTATAAAGCGCTTTTTACAATAGTGCATTGTCTCAAAACAACTTTACAATATTATATTATCTTAGGCCTAACCCAAGCCTAGGATGACAGTGGAAAGGAAAAACTCCCTGAATATAATAGGAAGAAACCTTGGGAGGGCCAAGACTCAAAAAGGGACCCCTCCTCCTTGGGTGGCTTAGATGTTAATTAAAATAATTAAGTTGTAGTAATATTAAAAATAACTAAATAATAAGTCATTCGAGGCACATCGTTTCCTGATAGGTAAATGATGGAGGGAGTTATTGCACTCTTGCGTGGCCCAGGTATGGTGGGACTAGGTACTGTTTTCTTGTTCCAGTGCATTTTCAAGGTGTGTATTCAGTACAACCCATTCTACTGCCAATGTTTGTCTTTGAAGAATCCAGAAATGTAAGCTTTATATTTTTAATGTGTTAAAAGTAAGGGTTGCTGAAATAGCAGAACTCAATGATCACAAACATTGCGTGCATATTAGGACATACAGGACTAGTACTTCATTTTAATTGTAACTTTCATTACTTCAAATTCATTATCTTTTAATAAGGTGTAATAGGCATAAATGGAATCTGACATGTCCTGCTGGCATATTTTGGTTAATAGGAAAATGCTCAGCATGTTGATTGGGGTTATTTAAATTACTTCCGTTGTATTAAAGCTAAAGATTGTCACCGTTTAATATTTTATTTAAAAAAAAAAAAAATCCCTTCCATCATGTTTGTTTCCCTATCAAAACTGACAGATGTAATTGTATACAAAACAGCTAAGACTACCTGTTCTGTCAGACTACAGATTCCAGTTCTGCATGAATAAAAAATGACAAGTGAAACAATCTTAAGAATAAAAATGCATGTTGTTTGTTATTGAGATAATTGTAGACCATTTTATAACCGATTTCTCAACATGCACTTTATACCTGTTTTCCCCTACATTTTTATTTCATCCTGTTGGCAGATTTTGTTGAAATAAGCACCAAGAACTGCCAAAGAAGTGATATAATATTACATGATGATGAGTTTACTTAATGACTCAACTAGTTTTCTTAAAACATTACATTAAATGATTTAAAAATAATCTAATTATGGCAAGTATTGAATAAATTGGCCTAGTTTTAAGATATTTTGCAGTATGGAGATTGTGGAGTAGAAAGGCTGGAGTACAAACTAGAGCTCACCTACTGGTTAAATAAAGTAATTGCATGCAAAGTTTAAGATTACCTTTGGAATTTACCCACTGTGTCTTGACCAGGTCTTAAAGTACTGGCTGAGAAAATAAAATTTTAATGAAATTAAAATTTGAAACAGAAAAAAATGACAGTTTGGTTTTGTTGTTAGGTAAGAGAACATGTAACTTTTATGCTACAGTACTTTAAAACTATGTATGTAACTATGCAACAAACAAATAATAACTTCTACTACCCATGAAAAAATAATGAATCACAACAGTTTAATGATGTTCACTCAGCTTTTCAACTTTAACAATCAAATTATGTAAAATCACAAACATGACATCAAGCACAGATACAAGGACAACATGCAAACAAGACCCAGACAGTGGACAGGCAACAGCAAACAAGACCCAAAGTTGTGAGGCAACAGCAATAAGAACCATGCCACCATGCTACCTTACTTTGAATAGCTAAAACTTTGCCAAATGTATCTGGAAACATTACATTTTAGAAATTGTGTTAAATTATTTTTAAATGTGCTTTCAGCCTGGTTCGTTTCTAATCTGCTATTTACTTAGGTCCATGTTTGACCTAATTTTTTACACTATACAACTATAGATGGCCTTTAAAGCTATATAGTGTTAGAATACTTTCTTTGAACCCTTGCAATTGCTACCCACCCAAAGAGAGCAAAACTATGCAAACAAATTTTGTAAATTTGGAAATTTTTGTGAGCAAAATATATTTATATAGGTAGAAGGTGTCAATTTGATGTCCACATGTCTGGACGCAGGATGTTTCAACTGTGATGCTCAAACATTGCCATGGGAATCACACTCTCCAAACTGGCTTCTCTTCTTCTTGTCAGATGACATTTATATAATTAATACTCACTGTATATAGTTCAGATTCATGATTGAAAATACACAGACCACCTTTCCCCCTTTTATTTATGATAGATAGCAAGGAAATATAGAAATGCTCTTTGCTTTCTTAAAAAAGTGACAGCAGTGAACACCACAACATATTTAGTGCACGTCTTTCATAAATTGAATTGCCCTACTGGTCTATTTCTAACAATTCACATGTTCACAACAGTTACTGAAGAAGACTACGCAAACGTGAAACATCTGAAAAAAGGGTGGGGGGAATACAAAGGAAAAAGAGAAGTAGCAATGTACTTATAAAAAGGAAGCACAGTTTGACACCCAGCCCTTCCACTTCCTGGACTTACTACCTGCTTCACAGCAGTAAGCTCCATTCATTATTAGATTGAATTTTGGAACTTGATGTTCCATAGAAAAACAGATATGAATAAAACACATAAAACATAATTACTGCTAACTACTAAAATATTTGTTATTATTTTTTTTTACTGCATCGTCACATACTGTACACGTCTTTAATATGAGAAGCCCTAAACCTTAAGCCACTAGAACGTACTGTACCCATGCTGGTTCCTTCACATGCGAGGTATCTAAACTAGCAGGACACATTAATCTCACACATTAAACTTCATGCTGGCATGACAGAGTGGAGAAAGGGGGAGGCAGGTTGGAGCTTTTCATGCAGTCAGTGATAGTTATGGAGTGGCCTTTCCTGCCCCTCTGAACGGGAAATGCTGGGCACAGCTGGAAATCGTCTGCAGTGAACTCTCTCTGCACGTTTACCCATGTTGACATTGCCCTCTCCAAATAACAACTATACATTTATGACAGGCCTGCTGCTCTTTACCATTACGACTTCAGTCAATCCAGCCAAGTAACAACAGTCATGGAAACTAGCCTTAACTAACTCCAACCATTAAGACTGGGAACTTGTTCATAATGTCATCTGACAGAAGCCAACTTGGGGTCTCCTTAAAGGAGCAAAACAAGTGCTCTTTGGAGAAAGGAGGTGGTGTGTATGGTGGTGTGAGTTGTCAAACTAAAATAGACACAAGCAGGCAATGCCACTTAAGACCCCCAAATCAATTGAAATATTTAGAAGAGCCAGCATGGCATTGTTGATGTGCAAAAATAGCACTACAGCATGAATAGCATAGAAACACTCAGGCCTCATTCTTTAAGAAACGCTCAACAATCAACAGTAAGTTAAATAGACTTATCTAACTTCGAGCACATCTTATTTGTTAGAAGTTACATTTCTTGTGGTTGCCGTTTGAAATGTCATGCATTTCTAGAGTTTTCCAGACGCCATTAAAGTTTACTGCTGTGCTTTCAGTCTGGCTTCGAGTGCCCTAAAATTAGTGTCGGAACTCAACAGTTGTTTTTCTCAGTTTAAGGAACATTTTGTTTCTAAAAGCGAGGTAAATAAAGAGGCATATTATTTTTAATTCCATTCATCCGAAGGTCTTATTTGGCCTTGAAAAGTTGGATGCCCAGCCATACTAAGAGTCATCAAGCCAAAACAAAATACTGTTGAGGTTTATAAAAACTCTAAAACAGCTTGACTGTTCTAACTTTAGTCTCCTTGTATAAAACACACAAAAACAGTTTTGTAACTACAGCGCAGTGAGATTGCAAGATACAATTTTAGCAATCACTGGGAAATTGAACATTACAATGAAGACACAGAATGCCAGCAGCTACTAAATTGAACAGCATCAGCTGCTATGTTCGACAGCACTTGGTGGTTTAATAATAACTTACTCGCTTTTATACTGTGGCAAAATGCAGAAGTGCATCACGTGACCATTGCTGTAAGGCTTTCCCATCCCACCCAAAATGCGCCTCAGTAGTGTATGTCACCTTACACAACCACGACTTCCCCTATCTCTGTTGCATCAACTGGCAGAATGTTCATGTATTTGTGAGTGACAGCATTTCCTGTGGCAGTGTATTTTTGTGTACTTTGCTGGCGCCAACGTCAGATGACATTACAAACAGTCTGACTCAAATTGGACAAAACGATGATTACAGTAAGAAGGAATAGGTCCAGGTCCATGCCAAGTAAATAAACCCAGCAACTACATCCAGAGCAGAAGAAGGGTTTACTTTTTACAATTTAATGACATGACTATAAGAGTGAGTGGTAACAAACAATAAAAGGGCTTTCTCGCTGGGTGGCATCACATTTATGTAAGACCTGATCTGTGCTCAACCACAGGGTGTGACCCTGTAGTTTGCAAACAGTACATCACTACAAATATATCTTCTTAGAATGTTATAATAGATTTGTTCAAAAGTGTATGTTGTTACTCTTACATACATCACGAAACATTGATGTCAGTAAGTTTTGGATATTTTATAGAAGATTTATTTTATTTGGGTCATGTGGATTTTACAATACATTATACTTTTGAGATCATATTTTTGTTGCTTCCAAAATATGAAACAAAAAGGTAAATTTTTTTGATGAATAATTACATTTATAATAATGTCATGCTATATGTTAGCTTTCACCTGTTCTTTTGGCTCTCAATGAACCAAGCAACCAGGGCAGGGTGCAACAGGTCAGTTTAATGAGGAATGAGTAACATTTTTAAATTGAAGAAGCGTTTTTCAGAAGTTTTCAACAGACTGCACTTTTACAGCCATTTGCACGTTCTTTTTGTAACTAGTGTAATTTATGCCATGACATCATGCCATGCTGGTTTGTGTGTGTACAGCCATGTTATGTCTGTCATTTCCTCGTACCGGGCACTTCAGATTTTCCCTAAAGAGATGCAAATGGAACATCTAGGATCATTTTCCACCAGCTGCAACAATCATTTCAACAGACACCATGCTTTAACAGGGTTCCTTTAACTGCCCTTTGGTTAACCAAATTACATAAGCGCCTGCAACAATGTGCTGACAGCCCAAAATTTCACACATAAGTTCGCAGACTCCCCAAATTGGAAACTCTCACTTTGGCACAGGGAGACAGAATGAAAATATTTATAATGATGATAATATGACAAAATCAATATTTTAAAATGGACTTATTAATGATGTAGCTTTGTGGTCAAGATGAAAACAAACAAACCAATTTTCAATTGGATGACTGTTAATCCTCACCTGTACTGCACTATGACTAAATGTGTTTACTCTGAGTCACTGCATGTTCTTTGAATCCATAATGTATACGAATGTTTTCTGTTCATGCTCACGTTGATGTTTCATCTTGTGGTAAAGTAAATACTAGGAACAGGGTCACAGTGGCTAGAGTCTAAACATCCAGACAAGGATTTGTATGACTTAACGCCTGGTCGTGACCAAGCTTGCCATCTATGGGTCATTTACTGGTACTGCGGCTTTATCCATGAATCTTCAAAACAAACTAACAAACAAAATAACAAGCAATTCAATGTTGTCAGAACTACACTGCTCACAAAAATCGTGGATATTGTATTATTGTACTTTTTGTGAGCATTATGAAATCTGAGAAAAGGGTCTGTGCATGTCCTTTGTAGAAAAAGGCTTACAATTATCAGTTCTGCTTATCCGACTGATACAATCTTACTAATTTAGAGCTGATACAATCTTACTAATTTATAACTGATACAATCTTACTAGACACAATCCTATCAAAGATCTTGCTCCAGAGTCCATCCATGGTCTTAACAACTGAGTCACCACAGCCCCTATTTTGATAGACAAGGTCCAGGCACTTATAAACTGGTCACCCACAGACATACTGGCTTTATATAAGAAACACAAAAGGTTCTGAATGTATTGTTTATGCTTTTTACATGTGATAATATTTACAAGCTTATAAGAGGACTCAATTACTACAGGCTAAAACAATCATCCAGCCCGTGATTGCTGATATTTGGGGTCTAGTATTATGGTGGAGTATTGTACTTCATGTACAAATAGGTTTAGAATTTTGGGAACATTTACATATCTTAAATAATTAACCTAATAACGTTTGCTCTGAGTTGTTTCACTTCAAGCTGTCTGCAGAGGCTTCCATTGATCCTTGACACTGCCTAATCATTTAAGTATATTTTGTGTTTCTGTTCTAGAACGTAATGTGCCTAACCTGTCTTTGGAATGTATTTATGGCTTTAATCCAGATTGCGTGCCACTCCTTTTGAGAAGATTTGCATCTTTATTTGGGGAATAATAACAGGAGCATACAATCATACCACAGACATGACGATAAGGCTGTTGAACTTTCTCTCACACCTTGCCTGGCTGTGCGTCAGCTGCACCCACAACTGCAAGATCAGTTACAGCAGCGCTCTCAGGTTTACACACACACACACACACACCCACTTGTCAGTGGCTATACTGTGACTACATTCATGAATAGAAGATCAGTCTGCATACACAGAGTTTTAGAGACACACAGACAAACGTACATAAACACCCTGATAATATTGTGATACTCCATATACGTGCAAATGGAATCTGATGTTTATCTGTAGTACATTAAATATTTAACATGCTTGTACATGATGCTGTGGCCAATGCACTCCAGCTAATTCATAAGGGCTGGAAAAACCACAATGGTTAGAACATGCTGTACTATTAATTCCTGCAACAGCACAAATAAGTAAACTACGGTTAGTGCTTTGTCTTACAGTTCCTGAGATCCCCAAGTTCAGTCCAAGTCTGGCTTTGTAAAGTTTGCATGTTCTCCAATGCCTGCATGGATGTCTGCTGGGTACTGGTTTCCTCCCACATTCCAACATACATATCTTATTTCAAATGGTGTCTCTAAAGTGTTCCAGCATAAGGTCATTGAGTATTTGTGCATGCATGTGCCCTGTCTAGGGCTGGTTGCCACCTTGCCCCCTGTACTAGGCCCTTATGTTGTTACAGTCATTCTTGTAGATACTACTACCCAAATATTAAAGGTAGTTTCTTTGATTTTGCAATAAAGGTTATTCTACTTTGTGTACTATGCATTTGTGTTTTATATGGGCATTACTGGTTCAGCATTTAATGTGCTTTACTACAAAAATTAAATTTTTATGCCAGATTACCACTGCTGAGCTCTTAAGCAAGGCCTTTAATTGCTCAGCTTTCTCTGAAGTCTCCCTGAAGAATGATGTCTACTAAATTCTGTAAATGTATTAAGTGACAGTTTAAAATATTTTATTTGAATTAAATTGGGTATTGACGTAAGCAAATATAGTACTTTAAACAAGAGCAATGTCTGTATTTAGTTGCTGTATTAATGTGGACTTAATAATGCAGGATGACAAACACTTGTACTTCAGCTTTAATTTATTAAAATCGCATTGACAGGTACAGAAAAAAACAAAAACAAATGAAGTTAATATGTGTAATAGAACACATTTCTAATATCAGTTGTAAATGTAATACTTTTTAACGCATGCCCTAGACATGAGACTCAATCTCAGTGCATGGGAACTGGTTGGTGTGTTATGAGACTGTGGGAGTACAAGTTTCACACCCAATACCTGAGGTTAGGGAGGTATGATTTGAGTTCTAAGCTGCTGAGAAATAATTATTAAGAAGATAATTATGAATACATACTTTTGAGCATTCAAGAGTAGAGGTCACATTTTTTACCTAACTGTGATTAAAGATTCTGTAATTGACCTTAAACAATATACATTTGTTGCAATCTCTTTGCATAGATGGGGAAATGTTGACAAAAGCACAAAGCTTTTAAGTGTAAAAAAAGCAAAATACAACAATTTAGCAAATGCCCTTATCTATAGTGAATTACAGCTGATCAACAGTTGGGAAATCAGACTTTTAATCCAAGCAATTGTGTGTTAAGGGCCTTGCTCTTAACACCCAGATTAGGTTAAGGACACAGCAGTGGCAGAATGACAGGAATGAGATTTGAGCCATGGACCTTCTGGTACACAATCATTAACACCGGAGCTTCCACAGCGCCAGAGATTTAGTCAGGAATGTGGTCCTGACAGCTTTTTGCATGTATTTTGATTTTCTTCAAAATCACTGCTCACAAAAATAATGGGATATGAGGTAACCTCTTATTTTTGTGAGCTGTATAGTTTAGGGATTTTAAATCCAGTAGTATGTATGCACAATTTAGTACATTTGGAGTTTGTGTTACTGCTGTGGGCAAATACCAGACCACCAATGGAAATGTTGGAACCCAATGCAGAACCACAGACGTGAAATCACACAACGTTGAGGTGTTAACAGAGTTTAATGTGAAAATGGATAACTATGTACAGAACAGGGAAAAGGATATATATATAAATATATACAACTGGGTGAGACGGATCTGGGAAGTAGTATTATGGTGATAGTGAGGTGAGTGAGAACAGCGTCTGTGGAATCCAGGGAACTGGCAGCCGACTGGAACTGGCGCTGACAGAAGACAGGTGCGCTGACGGAAGACGGGTGAGCTGACGGAAGACGGGTGCGCTGACGGAAAATGGGTGCGCCGGCGCCTGCGTGTTTTGTACGGAGATCCAGGCGAGGACCGGAACAACGAAGGTGCTTCACCGTACAGATCCAGGAGCCCCAGGGATGGTTCGGACCTGAAACAAGGAGAGATCAGGTTACTTGGTG